>MU228494.1:1255439-1282428 GCA_018584345.1 Thuja plicata | reverse complement strand
TCTCATTGGGCGAGATAATCACACCCTTTTCTCTCTCTACTTAACTAAGTGATGTCTCTCTTATCATGATCTTAGGGTTGTTAAAGACTTAAGTCCCTTGGGGGCTTGAGGGTTTCTTTATCCCTTTCGATTTCAATAAGATTATCTTTTCTGTATATTCTCCTTTACCAAGAGTTTGTGTTGAACTCATACTCTTGCTAAAGTAGGGGCTAAATGTATAGTCAAAAAATGGAAGAAATTCCATTGTAGATGTGTTTAGCCTTTTGAGTAAGTGGTTTGGGGTCATGGAAAGCACCTTGAATGGGTTCCTGATCTTGACATGGCTTCCCCCCTGTTCTGTCCCTCTTTCCACTCCTGTTTAGCCTGATTTCTGCATTCTGGACTGCAGATTGGTGATTCATGGCCTCAGGGTCAGGGTCGACCTTTTAGGTCTATGTCAACCTCAACCCTGACCTAGGTCAGGGTCAACCTCGACCTTGACCCAGGGTTCAGATCCCGTGGTCTCACAGTTTTTGGAGGTCGGCCTTTGCAAAAAGTTTTTCCCGCTTCCGGGTCGGCTGTTTCAGGTTCTGAAGCGTTGACTCCTAAATTATATTTAATATAGGTCCTCTCCTAGGGGTAAAGGCTTTAATGGGAATTTAATCCTCCTATGTAGGCCTCCTTAGAAGATTGTGCCCTAATTCCATATAAAAGAGAAGCTTTCTCTCTCACTTTCTCTAAGAACTATCAACTAAGTCTTCTAATGGTGATCAAGCATTCTCAAGACTATCTTTAAGTGTGATTCAAGAAAGCCTTGGAGTGAGATTTGAAGCAAGTATTCATCCATTCAAGAATCCATTTTCATGAAGGAGATCCATTGGAGGCCATTTAAGGATTCAAGCTACATAGTTCCCTTTTGGTGATCTCTCCATCCACCTTCTTCCAAGACTATTCCAAATTCAAGAACCCATTCAAGACTTGGTGTTGGAGATCTATAAACAAGAGATTGAAGACATCCTTCCTTTCTAAATTCCATATTTTTAGGTATACTTTTGGATTCAAGGATTCGAATCCGCCACAAGGATCCTTTCAAGCAAGGTGAATTTATGCATTTACTTTGTCCATTTTTGCAATTTCAATTACATATATTTGAGGTTAATTCCAAAATTGGGGTTTGACCAAGGAAAACCCCTCCCCCACAACAAATAATCTCCTTTTTCTTATAGGTACAGGTGTAGAACATTTGATTTGATACCAGATCTGGATACCCTTTTCGGCTTTCTTTCAGACAGCGCGAACAGAGTCACTGTCGGATCTGTGTAGGTCAGGGTCGACATTATTGGGTCAGGGTTGACATTTATGGGTCAGTGTCAACCTTTTCATAAGATGACATCGAAATGGAAAAATATTTCTGGGTTTTGTTTGTCTCTGTGTTCCAGTTCGGGATCAACTGTTAGTTTTTCTAGAAACATCCTACAGACCTCAGAAAATTGCATTCTTTGATCTGTAATATTTCAAGGTTAGTGCATTTCTTCTATTTCTTCAATCACTGTCATATATAATTTCTATACATATAATTAACAGAATTTAAGGTATCCCCTTTGTTATTCTCCTTTCTAAATAGTTGATTCATTTGTGCATTAGCCCTTCCTTGGGGTTGATCAACTTGGATCTCCCATTTATGCATTTGAGGATAAAAAGGAATATCTTATCTTCTCCTTAATCACAATTGTAATACTTAATCAATACAATTCAATTAGGGTTAAGGAATTCAATACATTCTAGGCAACTTAAAGGACAATTTACATATCAATCACATCCCAATCATAATAATCAATCCATAATCAAATCAATCATTTTTATATTGTACAAACAGTAAATTAAGTGCAAAGTTGTGACGTCAAAATCAGGTGAACCTCTACTATTGGGGAAAGAAGAATTTCCAGAAATTTGGACAAACCTACATTAGGTAGGAATAAATCAAATGCATCGTTGAGAGTAGATCAAATTTAAAATTATTAGGAAAATAATATCTAGTGGAATTCTAATGCATAAATCATGGTAAGCGGCTTTTCATTAACGAAGCACTTCAAAAGTGAAGAGATCTAGAAAGCAGCAGACACCCGATATGTCATTAACGACTTGCTAAATTGAGAATAACCCTAAATTGTCAAGAAATCTGAAACAAAATTGAACAATAAAGAACCGTATCGCTGATGAAAATATTTTTAAATTATTACGCCTCTAGTAAAGCTGTGTAGAATTTCTAAAATTTCTAGAGTTAAAGATCTTCCTAAATTATGATGCTTCTGGTAAAACTATGCATAATCTCTAAAATTTCTAGAGTTAAATATCTGTGTAAATTATGATGCTTCTGGTAAAACAACGGGATTCCTCATATCAGTTCTGAATGCGAGTTAATAGATGGAAATTTAGACAGGATTGTTAATTAACAAGCATGTGTTTGGACTTATGCAGGTTTTCTTTGACCTCTGTCACACCTTGTCAATAGTATTGATTTTTGACCTAATGGCATATTTACATCCTTTTCATTCTGATGTAATTTCATAATCCGTTGTGCCCATTTGCTATTTCATCCTCTAGGTGTAGGATTTTCATCTTCTAGCATTTATATTTAACAACTTCTATCTAGCTGTGATGTGATTGTTCGTTGGTTTTATACGGTCTTTGTGATTATTGGATTCTTCAACTTTCTTGAATAAAATGAAACTGTATCCATTTTATTATTGGTACAATTTAAACTTTTAGTAGTTCTCTCTATGCACTAAAAGTGATTATAGTAATCCATTTCTGTTAAGAATTTGGTCTTGGTATTCTTAATTTCTATTTTCCATTATTTTAATTAATCATGATAGGTTTTATTATATCATTTTCCTATGCTTCATGCTTTTCTATAAGGGTTGCACTTCTATAGGGTTTAAACTTAATTTTTATGCCTCCGTACACATGAATTGGTAAAGATTACAATTGTCATTAACAAGTTTAACTTTTTCCCCTCTTTTTTAGGTCATGGAAAATCATCAAAAACCTAACCATATTATTGATATTTCAAGTAGTTCATTTGAAATCAATGTTCCAGTACCCTCAAGTGGCTCAAATGTGTCTGTCAACTAGAATGGATTTTCCGAAATAGAAATTCAACATCTTGCCAGTAGTCTTTCACTTAGTTGCCAGCATAATGTTGTACTACTAAAAGTCACTAGTGCTCATACATGTGATGTTAAAGACTTTGAAATTATGGCAATGGAAGATACACTGCAAGAATTGCATGCAAACTATGTAAAATTATGTGGATTATGTACTTATCTTAGGGAACTATTCTTTGATGAATACTATGGAGAAGGAAATGCTCCTACTATTCGACGTGCATTCCAGGCTTACCTCAACCATACATAGCCCATTGTACATTTGTGTTCCTCCCATTATAATTTACGTATGCTTGCACTTAACCTATGCCTCTTACAGAAAGAGAGATTTTGAAATTTCTGGGCTCTTCTAATCAACAAAACCTTCCACTCTTTCCTCTTATGTTCCACCACTTAATGATATAAGTGAACTTTGTACAAATTTTATCTTACTTGCAATACAAATGCATGATGTCTACTCCCAACAGTTTTGCATTTATATGCTTGGTTCAACCCTTTCTTTTGTGTGCACTTAAAAAAAAACATTGCATTTATTTGTACAATACACACTTTTAAAATTGCATACCCAATATTTATTCCATTTCATTTTCAAACACAGGTTTGTGGAAGTTTTATAATTCAATCGAAAAAATTCAAGCCCTATAATTTTCACACTTTCACATTTCATTTCTCACTTTTGCATTTTCTTACGTGGAATAAAAGTTTTCATTTATGCTTGAACTTAAGTCTGGATGCTTTAAATAAGAAATACATTTTTTGTTCCATCTCACTTCAACTGCATGCTTCTACACATTTTATTACTCCTATAACATATTTCCTGTCATAGACTTGCAATCGTTATACCTTGTGTCTCTCTCATAAAACCTCCCTTATGTTGAATCCTACTATATATTTACATCATGCCTACACCCTTTTTAAATTTCATCCTCAATATTTATTCCATTTCATTTTCAGACATGTGTTCCTAAAACTTGCTTTAATCGATATGAAATTTCCAATGTCTTTACTTTTATACTTTCACATTTGATATCTCACTTTTTCCCTTTCTTACGTGGAATAGATATTTTAATTTAAGATCTCACTTAATTTAGGATGCTTTAAATAAGCTACCCACATTTTAGCTAATCGACAAACATTTGGCTTGATTAAGACTTTTGCCTTTTCTAACAAATTTTTGTTGATGCCTGTCATAGTATTCGATCCAA
Organism: Thuja plicata; assembly: GCA_018584345.1. Lineage (NCBI taxonomy): Eukaryota > Viridiplantae > Streptophyta > Pinopsida > Cupressales > Cupressaceae > Thuja > Thuja plicata. Next base: position 1,278,077 of record MU228494.1, on the reverse strand, counting down.
TATTAGTCAACTTATATATTGTAGTGTGCTCTTCTCTAACTTTTTTAAATATTTTTTTCCATCTCTAGGAACACACCTCGCTCAAACTAGAAATATCTGCAACAAAATCCTCTCTAGTTGTTGGGTGAAGGTGCACTTTCTAATCTTTAATCTATTTGATCATTGCAACTTACCTTTCCCCAACTTGTTCTTGTCATCATGAATGCCCAAATAATTTAATATGTTACAAGAATTTCTTACTATATCTTGTATGGGAAAAAAATCGTGTACTGTGGTTACTATTCCAACATACTATTCCATATGCCTTTACATTTGGCGTGGTCACGCCGACCATTTTTATATTTGCTTAGCACAACATGTCATTTGTTTATTTTATTTATCTGGATAATCCTTGCTACTTTGAATAGCTTGATTGTAATTCTATTCGACATAGACCTTAACACCTTTTCAAATTTCTAGGTCATTTATCTCTCCTTTAGGCTATGTCTCACTCCTTGACGGAAAATGCAATAAAGCTTATAAACAATGACAACTTACATGTACATCATATTCTTTAAGTTTTTTTCCATTACACCATTTGGGCGAGGAAATGGGTTGACTACTAGATACAAGTTAGAGCTCTCTAATGGTCTCCATCTGCAGAAGCTACCTTTCCAAGCAAGTTTAACAACCTTATAACAACATAAGTATTCCAAAAGGGCTCTATTGTACAAATCATGGGTTTTACTATTCCAACCATTTGTAACTCAAGGTGAGCCTATATCTATCTTGTCTTTATTACAATACACCACTTTCATTTCCTTGTGCGCTTAGAAATCAATACTAATTGTACAATTCTATTGAATTCTATACGTGGATTGTAGTCTCTAGCTTAGAGCTTTTGTGTACAGATCATGACGGCATTGGTGACCCCACCTTCTTCTTCAAAGAACCAAAGATACTTGTTAAACAACATGTTGGAACTTCATCTATCACATGCACAAATGTAGGAGGTCTTCTAACATCTAAACAACCAAATCCTTCAAAATTGATGTTTGGCTTGCATGCATCTTTGCAAAAAAAATTGCCCCCACTACTATTACTCCTATCAGAAGTTTGAATCCATTTCAAACACAGTGGATGATACAAGGTTCTATGACTGTGAAGAAAGAAATCCACCACTCCACCAATAGGAACGGACCTGGGCACATGTTTAGTTTTGATATGGTTGATAGTGAGAGAAATGAAGTTCGCGTCGCTTGCTTCAATGCAATTGCAGACCTCCATTTTCAACATGTTCAAAATGGAAGTGTTTATACATTATCTCATGATACCGTGAAAAGTGCAAACAAGTTTTATAATAAGCTTAATAGTGATATAGAAATCACTTTAACAGATGATTCAAGGCTCATTCTTAGTGATGATGACCTCTTAATTCCAACACTTCAATTCTCTTTCACACCCATTACAGATATTTTGACTCAACATACCAATTCTTCTATTGATTTGATTGGAATTGTCATATGTGTGGATCCTTCCTCGACAATAAAAAGGAAAAGCGATACATCTAAGGTCCTTAGGAGGAGTCTCAAGCTGATAGATATGTCTGCCTCCACTATAAATGTTACTTTGTGGGGTCAAGCAACTCAAAAGGAAGGCACACAACTACAAGAGATGTATCATCTGCAACAGGTTATTGTGCTTGCGATAAAAAAAGGGTTGGGTTGCATAGTATAATAGTAAGGTGGTCAGTACACTAAGCACTTCCCAACTATTTATCAACCCTGTGACCGAAGAAACAAAACAACTATAAGATTGGTTTGCACAGAATGGAACTGATCTTCTCGTGCCATCAACAGACCTTCTAGATGCACCTCTACTTTTACCTCTGAAGACAATCTCTGGTATCATATAAGAGCCTTCAGATTTACCAAATCCCCTACAATGCATTGCTAAGGCAACCTTGGTTTACATCAAGACAACCAAATTTTTTTTATCCAGCTTGTCCCATGGAGATTGGGGGAAAACAATGTAAAAAATGAGTTGAACAAAACAATGAAGGAAACTGGTTTTGTTCAAAGTGTGTAGCTACTTTTCCAAATTGTAATTATAGATATTTTCTTCAAGTCAAGCTTGAAGATCACACCAATTCTTTATGGGCCATTTCTTTTGATGAAGTTGCAACTAAACTCATTGGCATACCTGCGAAAGAATTATATATGCTACAATTCAGTCATGACCCAGAGGCAAGTGCTAACAAGGTTATTAGACATCTACAATACAATCAATTTCTCTTCACCTTATCAAACTAAATAGAAACATATAATAATGAATAACGGTTGAAAACAACAATTGTAGGAGTTGATAGGCTTGATTTCATAGATGAAATTAACTATTTGTTACATGAAATTCCTATGCTTTGCCTTCCTAGCACAAAATAGCTTCTGAGGAAAAGTACTTATTTTTGCTTGGACCTTTGTAATTATTCCTTGCTTGCTACTTGCTCTTGAATTCTACCTATGTGCCATATTTTTATGTACAGGGTTCCAAGACCCCTTCAAAACTTGCTTCATACCATGCCTATAAATAATACTTGTATTTGTGGTTGCCATATGAAATCTTAAAGCTGCACTACTCATGTTATGGATTGTGTTGTAAACGAGTTTTTTTTTGTTTGTCTATATTTTCAATTCCCCACAATGAGTTTCTCCTTGTGATATAACTTGAGGCAAAACTGAATGGTGTGGCTTACTCGAGGCCTTAAACAAATTCTACTCTCATGCGCATTCTATTTTATTGTCAACAACTTATATTTTTACAACAACCTACAACCTACAACCTAAAAAAATCAAGAAGTGAACTTTACTAGAAAAGAGTAACAAAAAAACAATTTACTATTTCTATTTTAGCAATGCTAGAAATCTATACCTAATTTTTATATTAATGTACATATTCTTAGACTTTTATAATCTTTCAATGTGGTGTTCTAGTGACCATATTTTTTCCCTCTTCTTTGCAATCCAGAAGATGTACTCAAATATATGAGCTCATGAAAGACATTTGAATCAAACTAAACCCATTGATCTTTAATCATGTGAAAGAAGTCGCCAGTATTATGCTCTATATAGAGAATAAATAAGTGTGCGTTGTGCCATCCAACGCGCAAACCTCCCACGCCAACCGCCAGGTCAACTACCTAATGAAAAATTGAAAGATTCTACAAATCCTGAGAGTTACCAACCATGTATGCCCACTGAATCACATTTTCCTACACAAAACCCTCAAAAACCACTTCTGAATCATCAAGTTTTTGGTGGCCTCCTAGTCCATAGTAGTCGTGCTCAATTGTAATCTTGCAAAAGAAGTCGCTTGTATCATGCTCGCCATAGAGAAGAACTAAGTGCACGTCATCCCACCACACACATGCAACATCCCAACCAAATGCTAAACCACCCATTCCCTCCCCAAGCACAAGATTCTACAAGATCTCAAAATGAACAACCCTCTACACCCATTGAAAGACATATTCCTAAACAGATCCCTCGCCATACACTTTCACTTCCCAATGTGGACGAGAATTTATCGTCTAACTTTTTGGCAACAACTAAGACATTTAGAACTAGACTAGATGCCTTGTCAAAGTTGCACACATGTATTGTATGTAAGGAGCGTTACCCTGGTATGCATGTTCGCTCCACAAGCATAGGTCTCGCTTGTAGGAGATGCATTTCTAAGAAGGTAATACATCACTTCTCTGCATACAACAATATGGACCCACTTGAACAACCAGTTGTTTTGAGGGTCCTCACACAAGTAGAAGAGATGCTCATTACATGTGTTAATCCAATTTTACAAGTCACTCATGCCCATGGTGGAGAATACAAATATAGTGGTCACACAATTAGCTTCCCCCCAAGATATAAAAACAATTGCAACCTCTTTGCCCCGTAGGATTCAAGAATTGGATGTATTAATAATTCACATACTTAATACAAATGGGAAGGCTTATGATTGCTATGTTAGTAGAAGCCATGTTCTAAATTCACTAGTGTACAAAATCAAATATGACCCTTACTACAAGGATGTTGAAATCAATAATTCTACATTGTCACTACTGCCCGATTCTACTACCAACATCTCAGGAATGCTTCGTACACTCCATGGTGAGTCTGATGACCCAACATCAATAAACATTGAATCTAAATACAGAGTGAACTGGAAAGTGACACAGAATATTCTACATCATTTATGGTAAGACTACCAAACAAACATCGTGAGTTACAAATCATTAAAGAATCTTTGAACCTATAAAATGAAAGTGACACCATTCTCGATTGGCCACACATCAATTCAACACGCATTAATGAGTATACTACTGAAGGCTTATTTGACATGGCATTTCCCACTCTTTTCCCAAATGGAAATGCACAACCCATGCAACCTCGATCAAGGGAAGTGTAGCTTCATGAATATGCCTTGCACCTTATGTGATTTCATGATAAAAGATTTGGCCAACACCCATGCTTTAGATACTTCCTTCTAAACCTTATGATGCATCACCATAGCCAATCTCTTGCAGCAGTGTTCATTAAATGAAAAGTTGAAGACAATGTACCATCCACCATTGAGGAACTTCACTCCCACTTAACCAACCTACCAGACAATCAATTGGCAGAAGAACTTATGCATTTTGGCTCTACCTTACGAGGGACACGTGCGTACTGGAACAAGTGTCGTAATAATCTAACAAATATGATAACCTAAATAGGTTCTCCAACATTTTTCTTCACATTAAGTGTAGCTGACACAAAGTGGCCTGATCTCCATGCTCTCCTTTCACCAAATGATACATTTTCATTCCTCTCCAATAAAAAATAGACAGATAATGTGATTAGAAACCCCCACACAACAGCACTGTACCTACATCAACGGTTCACAATTTTCCAAGAAGAGGTCATCGTGAAACTCATGGGTGCAGTTAAATATTGGTACCGTTATGAATGGAAAATCCAAGGTTCTGCACACATCCATGGTTTCATCTGGATTAAAATGCACCAAACATGGATGCACTAGACTGGGAAAACCCTTCTGAAGTAAATAGCGCAAAATATTTCTTTGACAAATACGTCACTTCTTGGAACCCTCATGCTAAATCTGAAATTGGAAACATGCTACACAAATCTCCAACCGATGATCTGTGCCTCCTCAACACAAATGAAATTTTGGCCTCTGATACTTTGGTTGATTATGAAGAGTTGGTAAACCATGTGCAAAGGCACACCAAGTGTACTGAGAGAACTTGCCCACACAAGAAAGGAAAACACATAGAGTGTAGATATAAAGATCCTTGGACATAATGCAAACAATCAAAATTTCTATGCAATGAAGCAGGCCACAAATCCTATGAACCTACATATGCTCTCCATATGGAGGGCTAATATCGATTGCCAACCTGTCACCTCACGACTCCTTGATCTCAGATACATTTCTAAGTATGCATCAAAAGCTGAAAACAAATTAGAGAGTTTTGTCAATATGTTGTCAAGATTTTTCTCTTCTACGGACCAACAAGATCACACCATCAAAGTATACCAGAAGTTCATGGAAGAGCTCATTGCAGAGAGAGATATAAGTGCACAAGAGACATGCCATATATTACAAAAACTACCTATTGTGATTCGCAATCGCCAATTCGTGTCACTAAATGTAGGTAGAAAAGTGATCCACCACCTCAAACAAACTACCGATAGAAGTGAGATACAATCTACCTACATACAATCCTACTTGCATCATCCAAAACACTTAGAACTGGTTACACTCATAGAATCAACAAGATCTTACACATATGTTGCCAATCACAAAGGATGCAAATGGTACTGTAGAAAGGAAAAAGCAATTGTCCAAGTATTTCCAAGGTTTTATACCATTCCAAAAGAAGACTCTAACAATTTTAAGACCTTCTGTTGGAGCGAGATACTTCTTTATAAACCTTTTCGAACAATAGCCAAAGATATTAGCCTAACCAAAGAAGAGATCATTAGTAATTGGAAGCAGATGAATATAGAAAAATATACTGAGTGGCATGTTGATTGTACAGATCCAAATGAAGATGCCTTGGAAGAGGAAAATGAGAGTGATAGTGAAATGGGTACACAAGCCCCTGTACAACTTAATGAGTGGGAGCTACTATCTCAAATGGGACTTTCTAATAGTATCAACTTCAATGAGCTTGACATGTTTGGAAAATGTTATTTTGACACCAATCACAATTGGGATGAGCACAACGTTCCTTCAGAGCTGCATGAAACTACAATTCAATTTGTTCATAGGAATAGGATGTCTCAACAAGATATTAACCCCCCCATAGATCTGTACAACCAAAACTATAGGTTATCACCTCACCAAAAACTGGCACTTTCTCTCATTATAGACCACTCCATAACTAATTGCTCAATTGAACCATTGTACATGATCATACAAGGAACGACTGGAACTAGAAAATCATATATAATTAGTTGCATAAGAAATGCGCTACAAAACTAAAGACCACATGGTATTAATCCACTATTGGTTCTCACACCAACAGGAATCACAACATTTAATATTCATGCATCAACCATACATGCATCCCTCAAGATCCCAATTAGAGATATGAAACCACTCCAAGGTCAAACATTGAAAACATTCCAAGAAGACATGAAAAATATACAATACATTCTCATCGATGAGATGAGTTTCATAGGCCCAAAACTAGTATTGAAAATTGATAGCAGGTTGCAAGAAGCAATACCCCACCAACAACACATTTTCTTTGGGGGTGTCTCTATAATTCTAATTAGAGACCTCACCCAGCTCCCACCTGTAATGGATAAACCTATCTGTGCATCACACACTGTTGCAAGAAATCTATGGCACAAATTCAATACAGTTGTAACATTGCAGACAATTTTTAGACAGGGTGGTGATGATCCAATTCAGATACAATTCCATCAAGCATTACAAAACATGCACAACGCAGACCCAATAGAGAATGATTGGAAGTTGCTAATGACTCGCACAAAAAAACACCTAACACTAGTTGAGCAAAGAGAGCTCGACCAAGCAATACATTTATTTTCTACAAATGAACTTGTAGCACTACACAACAAAAAAATGTTAAAAAAACAAAATGTTCCTATTGCACTCTGTGTAGCACTCAATACACAATGTAAATCTAGTGAATCTGATAATGACGACCAACTTTCCCAAGTAGTCCTTCTACGTAGATTTCAACGAGTCATGCTTACAACAAACCTATGGATATAAGTTGGCCTTGTCAATGGATCTCTTGGAGAGGTCCACAGTATTGTATATCCCTGTGGCTCTCAGCCCCCAGATTTTCCTGCATATGTTACTATTAAATTTGATAACTACAATGGCCCACCTTGGGATTTTCACAACCCATCAACTGTTCCCATACAACCAATAACCCGAGGCAGCCGTACACAACTACCACTAGCCACTGCATGGGCTATCACTATACACAAGTCAAAAGGCCTCACACTAGATAGGGCCATAGCTGATATAGGTAAAACTGAAAGACAAGGCCTCACCTGTACAATGGTCTCCAAAGTCAAATCCTTGCAAGGTCTTCGCATAGAACTCACCTTCACTTTGGAGCAGTTTTGTAAAATGAAAAAGAATCTATACACCATTATTAGAAAGAAAGAAGAATCTCTCTTGCGATCGCTTTCACATTAAATTTGGGTATGTGATGTTACTTTCCCCCCTCATTTTTAAGACTTCAAATTATAGTTTTTCCATCCCTCATTATTTAAGCCAACCAATTTTTTCTAAACTATTTTGTTTATTTCTCTTCAACAGGTTCACATGTGCTCCTACAAGAAAAAGAAAAAACTACTACTCATCGCTACAACTGCAACATTTCCTAATGTGCTCCAATGCATTTCGATCCTTTTGTTTTCTTGGAGGACCAACGCATAGTAAACTCCACCAAAAAATTCCATTCAATTGTTCACATTCATTTCTCTTGTATACAATAATTTCTTTTACCATGCAGCATATTTTGTAGATTTATGCTTGAAGAAGCCCCATTTAGACTTTTACTATATGGTGGCCCTGTAAACGTTTTCCTTGAGAAACATAATTTCATATTTTTAACTGAGTCCTTTGAATGGGGCTTCTCAATGGCTGCAGCTTTTCCAGACATTATTGTCAGTCTGCAAATTATATACATGTTTATACTCTCTACTCTCCAATTCCTTAAATTGTATAAATGCCTTTTCAGTTGATGTTCTTCGATTATGTTAACTACTCATTTACACTTTTACACAATTACTTTTATTATGCAGCACTTCAATTATGCTTTCAAATTAAACGCCTATTGGCACAACCCTTGCACCTCCTTTCGGTGCAAGTGCTAGTTTATATTCATCTAACTATTTAATTTAGTGAGTTTAATAGTTTTCCCTTTTAGTATTTAAATGTAATTTAAATACTATCCCAATGTATTTCAATTCAATACATTTGCCTCACAAAACCCCTTTTTAATAAATTTATATTTATTAAAATTCCCTCACACTCCTAATTCTTCTAAACTATGATTAACTCAAGTTTAACTTGAATATCAATCTAAACTTAACCTAAAAACCTACCCTACTCCCACTATCCCACTTTCTAAACCTACCTTCCCACTTAACTATCCACTAATCACACTTAAAAGGTGATTCCTAAACCATCTAGTGCTAATGTATTGCTCACACATGTTTGAGCAACCCATCCCAAGGAAGCCACCCAACTTCCTTAAATGCAACCACCTTCTTCCCCCCCACACATTTCCCCAAGGTTGCTTACACATGTGTGAGCAAAGTTGAGCCTCACAATGCCTTAAATTCTCTAAACCAATCTCTCCTCTAGCCTATGTGTCCCTTATGTGGCTCCCATGTGGATGCCACATAGGTGCCACCTCATTCAAGCCCTTCCCTTCCCTCCAAAAATATATAAATAGGAAGCCTTTCTTCTTGCAAATAATCTCTAATTTTTTCATTGTTATCATACTATAATATCTCTAGAATGTCATAGTTGTTTCATGTTTTCAAAACTTTATCCATTAGATATCACATGTTATGATAATTGTTGAATGAATCTTGTTTAAATATTTCATTGCATCTCATATTAGCTTAAATTTTAATTGTGGGAGGCTTGAAACTAGTTGCCTCATACTATCTCTTGAGCTCTTCCTCCATCCATTAGCTTTGAATTTGTAGTTGCATCCACAATCAAGCAAACAAATCACTTGGGGATTATACATTTTGTGTTTTTGAGAGAGAGCGCACCCACATCTCCAAAATAGAGCAAATCAAACAAGCCTTTATGGGTGCACTCGTTTAAAGCTCTATTTGATGTTATGGAAGATTTCTTCTTGTTTCAAGTTTATTCATGTTTGTAATATTTTATATGTGCTAATCCACTAATGTTTGCATGTTTAAGCTTGATCCCAATAGATTGAATATTTCCCCATACACAATTATTATTCTTCACAAGAGAGAATGCCACAATAATACACTTAACTAAATTTCTCAAAATTATCCTAGAGCTACTTGGAGACAAAGACCAATAGATTAATAAACAACTATGCCTTGGCTCCAATTTATAGCCAAATGGGAGAGGGAAAACCACTATTGTTTTTCCAAAACAAGGGGCCAAAACCGCTTGAAAAACCTCTGTCTTGGAGAGTGAATAGAAAATATAGATAATAAAATATTAAATAACTCTTCAAGTGACTTCTCAACAGTGCTAAACCCAAAGCCACTTAGACTTAACACATTCTAAGTGCTTCGTAGCTTGAAGTAACTGTTCAAATCCCCAAATGAACACCTTTTCTCCTACCAAACTTGGTCTCCTTATGCATGGCCCTTCATGCCTCATTATGCACATGAGAAGGAATGAATTTTATCTATTTTGATTTATATTTAGCATATTTTCATGTTCACCTCTTTAAAATGTAATTATAAATAGTCATAAAGTATAAATAATTAATATTTCTCACATGTCCTAAGAAACACTTTCCAATTAATATGGAGACATATGAATGGCTTAGGATTGAAGGGTTAATGCCACCTTATCTTAAAAAATATGTCATCAAGAAAGAGGAGGATGAGGTAAAGTAAGATGAGACTGATAATAATTCCATTTTGGGAAGAGTATTAGGAAGAAGTGGAGAACACGAGGCTTTGTAAAGAATTGAAAAAGATTGAAAATAGAATGGATGCCTTGGATAATAAATATTTTCTTAATAATTTTTTGATTGTAGGAAATGAAAAAGAAGTATAATATTATGATTTTTCAATAAAGGAATGACCATTAGAAGGAATGAAATAAAATAATGAAGATGTGGAGATAAGTGCAGTAGTGGCCAAAAATGAAGAAGAGAAGAACAAGATTGTAATACTTGAAGAGGTTGCAAAGGTTATTTTTTATTTTTTTTGTATTGTTTAGTGAAGAAGTTGATTTGCATGTTTTTGAGAGAGATCATAATATAATGGATGAAAAAATTGTTTAGTTTTAGATAGATAGAGAGATATTGTATGTTTGTATTTAGAAGCTATAGAGGATGTTGTCGGTGAGACTTGATGGAGGTAGTTGGTTTTTGGTGGGTCAAAACCCATAAAAGAGGAGAATAATGGAGAGATTGTTTGGTGGACGAGATTAAATACAATTGTTGGTTGCATCCCCCAAAGGAGGAGAGGGGAGGAGAAATTCTTTGGAGGAAGAGCGTGGTTCATATTGAATGCAAGAATTTATCAGTCTCCATGTATCTAGGAAAGTGCCCAAGGGGACATAGGGGTAAAAATTATTCAATATATGTGGCTTGTGTTCAATGCAATTTTTAAATTGCTAAAAAGGACATGGGTTTCCATAATTAAAATTTTAATATCCTACGTGATGTTGGAATAGGGAAGGAGAATAGTCGTGCACTCATATTTGATGAATGGTTACATAAAAAAGAGAAAATACACCTTTTTAGGCACCCACTTGGGAAAATTGAAAATACAACTCTTTAAGTGGCCTCTCGAGAAAGTTGAAAGGTCATCTATTGGTTATATGTTGCCTTTATTGATATTCAAGTGTTGTTCATCATGAGAGGGAGTGGATTCACAAGAGGCACACGTATTCTATAAAATGGGAGCTTGGGCTAGAGGTTATTGATTCAAAGTTGAGTTCTTCTCTTTGTACATAAAGAGAGTAGTAAACAGTGTATACAAATATCTTGTAGCTCCATCTTACAAAGTTGTAAAGTCCAAGAGGGTAATATTGTGTAATTGAAGAATCTGCATTTCATTTTATTAAAATAGAAGAGCATGTGTGAATTTTCATTTCAGTAAGAAATGGAGGGCAAGTTATTTCTTGTAATTTTCTAACTATTCTCTTTGTTATGTTATTATGAATGTTGGATTGACTAACCCTCATATGGTGTAAGAGAGTGTGTTTTTGGTGTGTTAAGGGAATCCCTGTCATCAAATTTGTTTACCATGGTGATAACTTTGATTTACCTAATATTTAAATAAAGGTACTTTTGAATTATTCATAGCAATTAGTTTCAAAATTTGTGAGCGTTTAAAATATGTGACTTGAACTATTTTTAGAAAATATAATATACCAAAGTCTTTTATCTCTAGACACGAATTAAAAATAAATAAAAAATAATATGTAAGATCTCTATTATTATTCAACTATAATAAATAAAACTATTATTTAAATATTAAAAATATTTTTTATTAGTAATAAGCCGTAGCCAAAAAATTTATTAAAAATTTATAAAATTTTACAACTTGGTTCAGATTATTAAAGAAAACCTTCGGTATAGCCCATATTTTTAAAAGTTTAGATTATCATAAAATTACAGTTCCTACCTCTACAAATTGTGGGATAGTGACAATAATATATTTCATTCTTTTCAATACAACCATAGCCTCATTTACAATCAAGGCTTCACATTACATAATTTATCCTTTATACGAGTGGATCAGATTTAGGAGATTATCTTTTACATACTTTCTCTAGTAATAAGACCCTATGAACCATGCTATTTTTCACTGTCCAAATTATGGTTTCACATGTGCAATAGCTCCCATCTTCAAACCTTTTCCCTTTCCAATCTTTTTGTCTTCCTTGATCCTATAAGATTTGTATAACAACATAGAATAACTAAAAAATACTTGTCCATCTAAAACATTATCACATCTTAACAAGGAGACTTTGTCAAATTATAAATTTCTATCAGGAACACATCAAAAGAATAATTATTTTGCGTTATACCCAATCAATTAGTTTCTTGTTTGAAACTAAGATCTAATTTAACACCAACCCTTTCTATTCTAGAATATTATTTCTTATAGTATGATAAAAATGACAACTTAAAAAACTCTTGCATCATTGATTCACGCGGACACTTTGTGGGGACAAAACCAATAGCCCTTAAGGACTATCTAATGTAGGAATCAATAGTAGTCAAAAAAATATGAAGGTATACAATTTTTATATTATTCTAATGGTTAGTCATCAAAATGTATCATTAATTAGGTGGGCCTTTGGGGCACAATTCATAATTCTAAGTCTTAATATATTATGAATTCAATATTATCAGCAATAAGATCTAAGAGGCCAAATTCATTTTAAATGACCATAGTCAACTTCTCAATAAACAATTTACTGATACAGATATTAGAATGATGCCATACTGCTCAATAATTGAGCATAGGATATTACAACATAGGAAGTCAAGATATCTCGAGATATTCATACTATCTTCTATATTTGTATATATGTGTGTGTGTGTGTGTCTACACACACACACACACACACACACACACACACAAGTATACAAACCTGGAAGATGAAATACAGGATAATTCTCATAAAAGAGCATCTTAGATAGCTAAAGAAACAAATAGGTATTAATCATGTCTCATCAATTTATTTAATGCATGCCAAATTTCTATAGTTAAACAATTTGAACTAGTAAACTATGAACTTTTAGATGATAGAATCCATGAGCACTCTTACATAGTCAGCTATAGCTACAACTTCAGAGAGTATCCAAGTTTAGATACATAGATCCTAGACTATGTAGCTCAAAATTTTCTTATCCTCAATAACAACTTAGCCCCCAATTAGTCCAAAAATATTTTAATCACCAATTGGGTCAACAAACTGAACTAATTTATGTCATAGTCAGAGTTTTCAAAGAAATCATTCATGCTTATGAAAACACATATTCTGAAAGGAACAATGTCAACCATTGAAGTAAAGCCCAAACCAAAACTAAAATAAAAAATATGTGGTTGTTTGACTAGAGCTTATTAGAAGTCATTGGTTGAGTCTTAACATTATATATAGAAAATAAAAATGGAGATAACGAACACATTTATCTAAACTTCCCAACTATATTCATATGTGTATATATATCTCTACACACAAACACACACACACAGATGTGTGTGTGTGTACACACACACATGTATAGACATATGTGATTTGAATAAGTATTAAAGGATATTCGTATATTCCATAGCATTTAGAGTTAATATAAAATCTAAAATTGAGCAGACCTATAGCATTTGTCAATTAGAACTAGAAAATAGTATATATTATAGCTAATCTATAATTAGTATTATGTCACTGTATCTAAATTACAATATCCTTAATATAAAAAGGTCCATCCATTTAGAGTGACAAATAACACATAACTATACCACCCATACAATTTAGATTCAAAGAAAGAGACTACAAAGGTGTTAGGGCCAAGGCAACACACACAACTTGGGGGTGGGTGAATTAGTTGTGTCCAAAAAATCTCAAACTTAAATGACTTAACCACATATCTAAAATATAAACTTTAATGCAAGATCCAAACACACATATCAACACATAACACCAAGATTTTATACATGGAAACCTTGTTAGGGAAAAAACCACGCTGAGGCTAATTACCCACAATAAGAAAATACTCTGCTAAATGTATAACTTATTACATAGATGGGGAATGCACATTCATTCAAACTCACTACCTAGAGCTCACCACTAAGGATATAGTAACAACAAGGCTCACTACCTTGTAGCATCAACTAATCATGGATAAAAGAGGAATTACAATCCAAACACATGAACTGAATGATAGCATTTGTTATGCCAAAATAGTTCCAACGAAGCACCCAGATCTCTGACTTATTTCAGATTCCACTAATACCTCTTCATACAACATCATATACATCATTTTCCCATCTATACACACCTTCAAACGTACAAAAGATTACATCTTTAAATATAATTCATCAACTCATCTCAACTAGGTTGACCAGGGACCTAATTGGAAATAATTAATAAATTATAATTCATTACACAGTGTGATCCATTGAATATCATCCAGGACATTGCAATAACCCATATCAATAACCTCGAACATATTCCACATCCATAAATCACACACCAAACCTTTGCAACATGTTACATCATCAGGTCGGCTAAGACAAAATGAATAACACCTACATGCTACATGAGAATCATGCAACCCGATCACCTTGAATATGAACCAGAAACATGATCAAGAAACATTAATAAGCAACATGAAATACCTCAGCAACCTTCGCAAAAATGTGAACTCAAGATCTAAACTCATCTCTGCATTGTTCATCAGTAATAATATCTGCAACCTTTGTTACTCAAGAAAATAGCTTGTTAGCATCCAAATAATGCACCACTTGAGTTTAGGACACATATGTACATCCCAAACTCAATACCAGGTTAGAAACCAACAACTCTTCAACACCAATCCATACCAATCCAAAAAATGAAACTCTATCACTTCTTGAATAACCAAAATACCATGACACATATGTACATCCCCAACTCAATACCAGGTTAGCAACCAAAAACTCTTCAACACTGATCCATACCAATCCAAAAAATGAAACTCTATGACTTCTTGAATAACCAAAATACCAGCATTTGATAAACTAACCATAACTCTCACAAACTATCATGCTAACATATGTGAATTGACATGCATCAACTATAGAAATCAGAGAAACCACCAGTACGATCACAATTGTAGATCTTATGTTTAGTATTTCTACCAAGCAATTTAACTTACTAAACAACCAAGAACATTGTCTCCAACAATAGGAATATGTTGACATCAATGTCAGCATACATAATCTCCAACAACCTTCTCAATATCCCAACAATCTTCCCCTTTGGTATTTATGACAACTTATGTTGTGAAAAAATCAAATAAATGCACAAAGAAAATCATATCAACAGTATTACCAACAATATCCATAATATCTCTCACGAACATACTCAAGATCTCTAAAATTATAAGACCATCCCTCTTACATCATCTATTTCCTGTAGATCTTAGCATATTTTTCATACTATCTCCCCCCCTTTGACATCAATAAACATGCATGCATTAAGTCAATGAAAATATCCCAACAACTTCTTAAAATTAAAGAATCAATCCTCATACCAACTACTCATACTGACTGCTCCCACTAAGGAGTATCCATCAAAAACATCAATCCAAATTTATAGGTTTAGCAATGATTCCATTGGACCGATGCACCAAATGCATCTCTAGCTCTGATAAAAAAGGGGAATCACCCCAAGCTTACCTCAAAGATACTCAAATGTATCCTTTGGAAAGGGATTCATGAAAATATCATCAATCTGTTCTTTTGTAGGCACATATTCAACTCTGACTTCCTTTTCACTGACTTTCTCTCTCAAGAAATGATATTTGATACAAATATTATTTCTTTTTGAATGCAACATAGGATCCTTTGAAATATCAATAGCACTAGTGTTGTCGCAATATATAGCAATAGGTTCTTCAATGTTTACCCTTATATCCTTCAACATTTGCTTCTTCCACATCACTTTAGCACTTTCAATCACCTTTCACAATCTACGATTATAACATTTATATGCTTTTCTCTTAGTAGAATAACCAAGAAATATTCCTTCATCACTTTAGGGATCAAATTTTCCTAAATCTTCATCTCTCTTAATGTAACATTTGCTTCCAAAAATTCTGAAATACTTCACAGTAGGAATATGACCGCACCAAAGCTCATAGGGAGTCTTACCATTACCATGCTTGATTTGAACTCAGTTCAAAGTATAAAAATAGTGCTAATAGCTTCTCTCCAATAGATCTGTGGAAGATTTCCATCAATCATCATTGTCCTTGTAGTGTCAAGTATTGTTCTATTTCTTCTTTCTCTAATTCCATTCTATTGTGGGGTTATAGGAGCAAACATTTATCTTTTTATTTCATGCTCTTTACAATATGCATCAAACTCTCCACATGTAAACTCTCCACCTCTGTCAGATCAAACATTTCATCTTCATACATATTTCAGTCTCAACCATAGCTCTAAATATCTTGAATTTGTGAAATGCCTTAAATTTCTCTTTCAAAAATGTAACCCACATTATCCTTGAATTATCATCAATGAAAGGGATAAAGTATCTATATCCATAATAACTTATAGTTCTAGCAGGACCACATAGATCAATATGAACCAAATCTAACAATCCACTTGAAGAACAGGTCTTACTTTTGAAAGTATATTAAGTTATCTTACCCAACTGACACTCCTTACACATCGTATTAGCAGGCTTCAATAATTTAGGTAAATCTCTTACTGCATTTGTAGTAGTAATCTTCATAATCTTATCAAAGTTTACATGATAGAATCTTTTGTGCCAGAACCAACTATCATCAATCTTAAAAATCAAACATCTATTCTCTAATTTTTTTAAATAAAATACATTACCTTTTGTCTTTGTACCTAATGCAATCTCAATTCCAGTGCTTCCAATGATTCTACACATTCTATTCTTAAATTCCAAGTGATTTACCTTATCAACTAATTGTCCAACACTCAAAATATTATGTTTTAATCCTTCAACATATAAAACTTCATCAGTATTACTCTTACCATCAAGTGTAATTGAACCTCTTCCTTTGATCAAATAGGGTGCATTATTACCAAATATGACAACTCCACCATCATAATCTTCAAGCTTCACAATTTTTTTTTCTCCGAGCATGTGATGTGAACACCCACCGTCAATAAACTAGTCATATATATTATCTACATGTGAAACCAAGGCTCTCTCTTTATTAGGATTATCATCTCTAATAGGTATGAACTTAATCTCATCTTCGCTCTTCTCAAATTCATCATCAGTTGTTCCTTCATCAACAACATAGTATAACTTCTTCTGAAACATAGGTTTGAACTTCTTATGTGTGTTCTTAGGTTCTTTGTTAGGTCATCTAGAATAAATTTGACCAATCTTATTACATGAAAAACATTTCAAAGGCAACTTTGCTTCATACTTACTAGATCCTTTAGGCAATCTCTTCGTAAATAGGGTTTCAAGCTCTCTTTCTTCTTTCTCAATTTGATCCCATTCCTTAGCATATCTACCAATCTTAGATGAACTCTCACCAGGGTTATAACCTTTCTTATCCTTAGAAATAATGGATTTAAATACAAATTAAAATTTAGGAAGACTATCTCCAAATTCTCTCATTTCAAAGGCAAATAACTTACCAATCAATGTATCTCTTGTCACAGAAGGCACAATTTTGAATTCTTCAATCACAACAAATTTAGAATTGTAAGTAGGAGGCAAGGATCTTAGGATCTTAGAAATAATCTCATCTTCATCCAACTTTCCACCAGCACATATGATTCCACAGACAAGTTCAGTGATCTTGTTCGCATAGGAAGTAATTTTCTCATCTTCGTTCATCCTCAATGACTCATATTTCCCTTTTAGACTTTGTCACTTATCTTGTTTCACAAATTTATCTCCTTCATATAAGGTATCCAATTTTATCCATACATGATCTATAGTTTCCAGTCCTAAAATGTTTATGTACTCAACATATGATAAGGCACTCTTCAAGGCTTCTATTGCTCTCATATTAAACTCAAGTTCCTTCTTCTCATAAATAGTCACTGTAGATAGATAAATAAGAGGTTTGTAATTCTTTTCAGTAATAGTCCAAAGTTCTTCACCAAGGAATCTCAAATGTGTAGTCATCTAGTCATTCTATATAGTATAATTAGTACCTTCAAAACTCAGATTTTCCTTCTTAAATATTTTTATGAAGATCTCCTCAAGCGGTTAGGCATTCAAGAAGAGGACTTATCTCTAATAATAATAATTAGGGCCAAGGAAATAAACACAACTAAGAGGGGGAGGGGGTGAATCATTTGTGTCCACAAAATCTCAAACTTAAACCACTTAACCATAAATCTGAAAGCTAAACTTTAATGCAAGATCCAAACATGCATATCAACACATAACACAAAGATTTTATATGTTGAAACCCTGTTAGGGGAAAAACCATGATGGGGCTGATTACCCACAATAAGAAAATACTCTACTAAAAGTATAACTTATTATATAGATGGGGAATGCACATGCATTCAGGCCCACTGCCTAGAGCATACTACTCAAGATACAATAACAACAAGGCTCATTTCCTTATAGCATCAATTGATCATAGATCAAAGAGGACTTAAAATCCAAACACACAAACTGACTGATAGCATGTGTTATGCAAAAATAGTTCCACATAAGCACATATATCTCTAACTTATTAAAGATTCCACTCATACATCTTCATACAAAATCATATACATCATTTTGCACATCTGTACACACCTTGGCAACTACAAAAAGATTACATCTTTAAATATAATTCATCAACTCATCTCAACTAGGTCAATCAAGGACCTAATTATAAATAATTAATAAATTACAATTCATTACACAATGTGATACATTGAATGTCACCTAGGATATTTCAATGACCCTTATCAATAACCTTGAACATGTTCCAGATTCACAAATCATGCACCAAACCTTCATAGCACAACATCATCAAGTCGGATAAGACCAAATAAAGAACACCAACACATTACATGAGAACCATGCAACTCGATCACCTTGACCAATGAGCACCAACAAAATGATCAAGAAACAACAACAAGCAACGTGAAATACCTCATCAACCTTCATAGAAACATGAACTCAAGAGGTAAGGACAACTCGAAGTCAACATAAGCATATGAGGAGCCTGATCAGAGTGGGGACCCATGTAATGGGGAGTTTCCCATTGAACTGACAATAAAGGGGGCACAGAGTCACATGAATCCCATGAGGGGATCAAGGCTATGGCTAATCTGGGGTTTCCAAAATAGTGGTCCTCCCTATTCGGAAAAAAACCAAGCGGGAACTCTTCCTTCCCAGAAGTTATATGTAAATCAGATCCTCATAAGGGCGAGTTCTCATTTTTTATCCTTGATCCCTTGATTGATCATTCAATTTCAGCTATGGAGCTCTCCTTGGTTGGAAATTTTTGGGGCCTAGGCCAAATATAGAGGTGATTAGATCAATGATAAAAAGGAAATGGAAACTCAAAGGACAACTAGACATTGCTTCTCTCCCAAAAGGTTTCCTCTCTTTAGTGCTTTCAAATAAGGAAGATCTTGACTTTGTGCTTTGTGGTGGTCCATGGATGTTTGGTAAGCTAGCCCTAGCTCTGAAGAAATGGGGTCCTAAGATGGATTTCAATGAAACTTTCTTTATTTTGGTTCCTGTATGGGCGCGCTTCCCAGGTCTCCCACTAGAATACTGGAATGAAAATGTGCTGAAAGGACTGGCCTCATCCTTTTGGAAGATGCTCACCATTGATCCTATGACAAAAACCAAAACACGGTTGGTCTATGCGAGAGTGTGTGTTAATGTTTATCAGTTCATAGATCTCCCTGCAAACATCTATATTGTTTCCAAGATGGGGAAGTGGTGCTAGGAAGTTGAGTTTGAACCCTTTCCCTTTTCTTTCTTTGTCTACAAGAAAACTGGCCACTGGGCCAAGCATTTCCCTAAGAAGGAGAAAATGAATGCTAAAAGCTCAGAGCTAGGTGTGAAGAAATTTGAGCAAAAGAAAGTTTGGAAACCTAAGAACTCTGACTTGGCCATTTCAGAGGATATCAACAAACAATATGTTGGGAATGAAGAGGAAGCTCTAAGGGAAGCATCATAAACTATTGAAAAGATCCATTAGAAGGATGGGATAGTGTAGACACCTGAAAATGGACAGGCTTGCGACTTTACATTAAAAACACTAATTTTCATCTATTAATTAATGGTTTTTTAATCATTAATTAATCATCTATTTTCCTCTAAATTCATTTCCCAAATCACCTAATCAAATTCCCAAAATTAATTAAATAATTAATTTTATTTAATTAATTAACCTTAATTGATTAATTACCATTAATTAATTAATTAATTAAACTCAATTTCCTATAGTTTAAATTGAAATATTTAAACTTACTAATTAAATTCTTCCAATTAAATTAATTTAATTTCAATCAAATAAAGCTATTCTAAATCAAAAAGAAATCAATTATCTCACATGTTAAAAACATTAATTAAATAAATGAATTAAATATTCATTTATCTTCAAAGAGATAACTCCAATCAGATCACATGGGTAACTTCACCCATCTGTACACACCTTGGCAACTACAAAAAGTTTGCATCTTTAAATATAATTCATCAACTCATCTCAACTAGGTCAATCAAGTACCTAATTACAAATAATTAATAAATTACAATTCATTACACAATGTGATACATTGAATGTCACCTAGGATATTTCAATGATCCTTATCAATAACCTTAAACATGTTCCAGATCCACAAATCATGCACCAAACCTTCGTAGAACAACATCATCAGGTCAGATAAGACCAAATAAAGAACACCAACACATTACATGAGAACCATGCAACTCGATCACCTTGACCAATAAGTGCCAACAAAATGATCAAGAAACATCAACAAGCAACGTGAAATACCTCATCAACCTTCATAGAAACATGAACTCAAGAGGTAAGGACAACTCGAAGTCAACATAAGCATTTGAGGAGCCTGATCAGAGTGGGGACCCATGTAATGGGGAGTTTCCCATTGAACCAACAATAAAGGGGGCACAGAGTCACGTGAATCCCATGAGGGGATCAAGGCTATGAATAATCTGGGGTTTCCAAAATAGTGGTCCTCCCTGTTTGGAAAAAAACCTAGCGGGAACTCTTCCTTCCTAGAAGTTATATGTAAATCAAATCCTCATAAGGGCGAGTTCTCATTTTTTATCCTTGATCCCTTGATTGATCATTCAATTTCAGTTATGGAGCTCTCCTTGGTTTGAAATTTTTGGGGCCTAGGCCGAATATAGAGGTGATTAGATCAATGATAAAAAGGAAATGGAAACTCAAAGGACAAGTAGACATTGCTTCTCTCCCAAAAGGTTTCCTCTCTTTAGTACTTTCAAATAAGGAAAATCTTGACTTTGTGCTTTGTGGTGGTCCATGGATGTTTGGTAAGCTAGCCCTAGCTCTGAAGAAATGGGGTCCTAAGATGGATTTCAATGAAACTTTCTTTATTTTGATTCCTGTATGGGTGCGATTTCTAGGTCTCCCACTAGAATACTGGAATGAAAATGTGCTGAAAGGACTGGCCTCATCCTTTTGGAAGATGCTCACCATTGATCCTATGACAAAAACCAAAACAAGGTTGGTCTATGCGAGAGTGTGTGTTAAAGTTTATCAGTTCACAGATCTCCCTGCAAACATCTATATTGTTTCCAAGATGGGGAAGTGGTGCCAGGAAGTTGAGTTTGAACCATTTCCATTTGCTTTCTTTGTCTACAAGAAAACTGGCCACTGGGCCAAGCATTTCCCTAAGAAGGAGAAAATGAATGCTAAAAGCTCAGAGCTAGGTGTGAAGAAATTTGAGCAAAAGAAATTTTGGAAACCTAAGAACTCTGACTTGGCCATTTCAAAGAATATCAACAAACATTATGTTGGGAATGGAGAGGAAGCTCTAAGGGAAGCATCATAAACTATTGAAAAGATCCATTAGAAGGATGGGGTAGTGTAGACACCCGAAAATGGACAGGCTTGCGACTTTACATTAAAAACACTAATTTTCATCTATTAATTAATGGGTTTTTAATCATTAATTAATCATCTATTTTCCTCTAAATTCATTTCCCAAATCATCTAATCAAATTTCCAAAATTAATTAAATAATTAATTTTATTTAATTAATTAACCTTAATTGATTAATTACCATTAATTAATTAATTAAACTCTATTTCCTATAGTTTAAATTCAAATATTTAAACTTACTAATTAAATTCTTCCAATTAAATTAATTTCAATTAAATTAATTTAATTTCATTCAAATAAAGCTATTCTAAATAAAAAACAAATCAATTATCTCACATGTTGAAAACATTAATTAAATAAATGAATTAAATATTCATTTATCTTCAAAGAGATAACTCCAATCAGATCACATGGGTAACTTCACCCATCTGTACACACCTTGGCAACTACAAAAAGATTACATCTTTAAATATAATTCATCAACTCGTCTCAACTAGGTCAATCAAGGACCTAATTATAAATAATTAATAAATTACAATTCATTACACAATGTGATACATTGAATGTCACCTAGGATATTTCAATGACCCTTATCAATAACCTTGAACATGTTC
>MU228494.1:1230926-1247771 GCA_018584345.1 Thuja plicata | reverse complement strand
TCTCTCCACTTTTCTCTCTTCAATTTTCCTATATAAAGGAGAGAGTTCATTGTAATATTTTCATCTTTTGTTGTGGGCAAGAAAGCTATAGGCAATTTTCTGTATTCTGAAAACTTTGAGTTTCATTATGCAAAGTTGAGCATTTAAATAAAGGGACAAGAATTGGAAAAATTTGTGTTGTTGATTTTCAAAATTAACGAATGTGTTCTTATGTCTCATTAGTTAATCCTTTTTCAAATCAGTAGTTATCTTGCATATATCATTTGAGCATTTTAATCTAAGTTTTCTGAAGACTTTGTACTTTAGTAAATCGGGATTACTATAGAGATTAGTGGCTAACACACCCCAAGGACTGAAGACTTTGAGCTTCAGTATTGATAATAGATTAGATTACTGATTCAAGGTGAGGACAGGAGACTTTGAGCTCATTGTATCACCTTGTCTTTAGATAAATCAGCCGCTGCCTTGTTTGATTGTTCTTACGTCAATCATCGAGTCACCGGTATTATTGTTGCAAGGTGAACTGTATGTGTTAAAGTTCAGTTCTACTTGAAGCCACCTGCGGTAAGAAGGGAGCCTCCCCTATTGCTGAGAGGAGAGAGCAATCTCATATACTGCTGCCTAAAATACACATTTTGCAAGTTGTAGTCATAGTGACTTGCAAAATATTTAGCCAACAGTTTTTGGTGACTCTACTGGGGATCACAAACACAAGGTTGATAGGAAGTTCACTTAAGAAGACTTTGAGCTTCTATTTGAGTTTCTCGTCCCGGAGAAGCAACGGAGGACTTTTCGCCTTTAACAGACACTTTGCTTCTTTTACAATATTTTACTACTATTTTGAGTTTAAATCTGTTATCTACCTTCACTTTGCAATCTTTTTCTGAAATAAGAGGAAAGGATTAATCATTTATTCTACAGGAGAGAAATAAGCGAGATTCCATCTAACATATTTTCAAAAGGTGATTTCTTCTAAACTGGCTCAAGAGGTTCAAGCTAGAAGAATTCAAGTATTACTATCAACGAAGGAAGGGTGAATCATCAAAATTTGTACCAAGTCTTGCTCAGCAAGTTAAGCTTGCCCTTCTAGCTCCTACATCGCCACTCACCAGAACAACTAGTTATCCACCATCAAAGAAAAAGAGCTTGGTTTATAGTGAAGAGACGTCTTCCTTTTTCAAACCATCTCAATCTACTCTGCCTTTTAATTCAATGGATGCTGGTCCATGCGGAAAAGCTTTCGGTCCTCTTGACCTTACTCCACCAGTACACACTCTTCCTCCAGGATCTCGTAAGAATTTTTCCAAATTCTATGGAGATGGAAAGCAACATCCTGATGAGCATATTAAGGCTTTCTACATTGCATGTGGCATCCTTGGGGTAGAGCATGAAGATGTGTCAGTAAGGGTTTTTGTGGAAACCTTGTAGGGCATTGCTGCTGATTGGTTTTTCCATCTTGCTACTAGCTCTATCACAAGTTGGGATTCTCTTCAAATCAAGTTTGAAGAACGTTTCAAGCCCGTTGAAGATGAGCATGCTTTGCTTGCTCAATTGACTCAGATGAAGAAAGATGCGCAGGAAGGAATGCACGAGTTCATTTCTAAATTCAATAAGTTGGCAAATAGAATCCCTACTGCTTCACGGCCTACTCCTGAAAATCTAAAATGTTTCTTCATCAACACACAGTTGCCGAAAGTAAGTTTTCTTTTAAGGCGGTCAGTTCCTATAAATCTATCCAACCCTCAAACTTTGGCAACAGAGATTGAAGATGATCTTATCATGGCTGGAAAGATTCACAAAGATAAGACAAGAGGGAGTTTTTTGAATGGAAATTCCTACAATGATGCATCTACTTCAAGCAGTACAGATCCAATGGTTCAAAAATTAGCAAATGAAGTGCTAGCACTGAAGAAGTAGATCTCTCAAGGGTCATTCGCTACCCCGTATAAGGACGTTCCAAGGAGAACATTTCCTAATGTTGCTCATAATTATGCGGCAAAGAATCAAGAAAGGCTTCCTCCTCCTCCAAAAAGGCTTGCTCTTGAAGCCCCACCAGGCAGGACAGCTAGGGGGTATTATGAAAGTGATCAACCTGGAGTAACATCAAATGATTATCAAGCAGAGGAGAATGCTGCTCAATATACTAAAAATGAAGAAGCAGCTGGTGACTCTAATATTGGGTATGTACACTATGATGGTACCGATCCAGAGGAAGATTTTGCTCATGCTTGTGCAGTTATGACACGATCTCAAACAAAGATGGCACGATAGAAGGAAGAAGAAGATAAGTTGAATCAAGATACTCAGGTACCTGTGACTATTTCCAAAAGGGGTAATCCTCTTCCTTTTCTTCCTAAGAATAGCCAAGTGAGTACTTCTCCTCAGTCAGTATCTACTAATGTACCGAACCCTAGTGTGTCTATTCCTAAGAATCAGACAGACATTTCCCCTACGTCCTTGGCAAATTCTTTTCAAGCCTTTGATATTATAGACCATGCCAAGAAGACTAAAATCTAGATGTCTGAAGTAGAATATTTACAAGCATATCCAGATCAACTGGAAAGACTTAATAACTTTGTCAAAGAATCTCAGCCTGGACAAACTTATGTTGCTGTCCTAGATTCAAAGAATCTCCCAAACAACCTGGTAATAATTCCTTCATCCTTTCTAGGAAAAATAGAGCCTTTTTATATTTCCCTACTGATTAATGGTTACAAGTTAATAAATTGTGTTATTGATTGTGGGGCGTCAGATAATGTTATGCCTGCCAAAGTTGCTAATGCATTAGGCTTAACTCTGACAAAATCTTTTTGTCATTGTTATTCCATGGAGAATAAACAAGTGCCGCTTAAAGGACAAATCAAGGATGCTCAGTTTGCATTTTCTTCCTTTCCTGAAAAGAAGATCAAGATGACTGTCCTTGTTGCAGATGTTCCTGCTTCCTATGGTATGCTCCTGGGTCAAAATTTCTATAAAGACGTAGGAGGGGAACTGAGCATGGATATGTCTGAAGTGTGAATTCCTGTTAAAGGAGTTATGCAGAAACTTCTCCCAGAAAGGGAAACAAAGTACATAGTGGTGAAATCAGATGATCAACGTTCTCAAATTCTTTTTCAATCAGCTGTCATGGGGAATTATTATCTTCATAGCTCAGAAATATCAGAGTTCATTGAAGATTATCAATCTGAAGCATCAACCTCTCTATCAAATGAAGATAAATTTGTAGATGCTGAAGAAGAGTCAGTTTCAATTGAAGTACCTGCATCACTAGGGGATTCATAAAATTCTTTTACAATGGTTGAAAAAGCTATGCCCTCAAGCTCAGCTAACGATGATTCAACTACCTTTCGGTTCCCTGATACAATCAATTCTAATGAAGTATGTATACTGGAGTTTGACGGCAGTTGCGCAGCAACCGGTTCGGGAGTGGGAGTTGTGTTGATTTCTCATCAAGGTGAAAAGTTTACATGCTCATACAAGTTGCAGTTTAATAACACCAACAATACTGCTGAATATGAGGCATTTCTTCTAGGAATTGATGCCGCATAGAACAGAGGGATTAAGAATTTACACGCCAAAGGTGATGCTGAGCTTGTGGTGTGTCAAGTAAGGAATCAGTATCAAACTAAGAATGAGCGACTCAAACACTATAGAAACTTGGTGTGGGATTATATAGAATTGTTTTATGCTTTCAATATCTCTGTGATTCCTAGAGAAATAAATGATAAAGCTGATTCACTTGTGGTTTTAGCAACTTTCTTAGTACCACACGAAGAATTTAAGCAGGATAGGTATACTATTCAATTATTATATCATCCCAATGTTCCTGACAGTTTTGATCATTGGCAAGTATTCAATGATGATCAACAAATCATTAACTTCCTGGAAACAAAGGACAATTTTGATGAATTGTTTTTCGAAGGAAGTAGTTCTCCTTCTCGGGAGGATATATCTGGAAAGAATCCTGAGACTGGAGAAGAAGTCATTCAGTTAAAAGGAAATAAGATTCCTAAGGGACTATTTTCCTTGGAAAGATTATTTGATAAGCATGATCGCTATGTTAAAAATCAACAAGCTGGATCAAGTTCCGTCATGGAATATGAAAGGTATAACCTGAAGAGAGAGGCTGATCCTAAATTTTTCAATATTGGCAAATGTTGTACACTAGAAGAAATAAATCAGTTCATCCTTCATTTGACTGAATACATTGATGTATTATCACATTCATATGATGACCTAAAGTCCTTCCGGCCCAAGGTAGTACAACATGATATCCCTTTGAAGACTGGAGTTGCTCCCTTCAGGCAGAAGCAGTGGTAGTATAATCCCAAAATCTGAGGAACTATCTTGTTTGAAATTCAAAAGATGCTCGACGCAAGGATTATCTTCCCAATACATCACTCAACATGGGTGGCTAATATTGTTCTAGTTCGTAAAAAGAATGGCGAGATTCGCATTTGTGTGGATTTCCGTAACTTGAATCAAGCATCCTTGAAAGATAATTATTCATTGCCGATAATGGATCATGTGTTGCAAACCGTAATCGGATCTCAAATTTTTTCCATGCTTGATGGATTTTCTAGCTATAACCAGATTGAGGTAAGAGAAGATGACCAGTATAAAACAACATTTACCACACCTTGGGGTACTTTCGCTTATAATCGAATGCCTTTTGGATTGATAAATGCTGGTGCAACATTTCAGTGTGCTATGGATCTAGCTTTCCGAGATATCATAGACAAGTTTATTGTGGTATACCTTGATGACTTGACAATCTTTTCAAAGCATCGTTCGGATCATTTGATTCATCTTCGGCAGGTGCTCGAAAGATGCCAAAGGCATGGGATTTCGCTCAATCCAAAGAAGTCTATCTTTGGGGTTACAAAAGGTAAGATCTTGGGACATATTGTGTCAAAAGAAGGTATTAAAATTGACCCAGAGCGGGTCAAATCAATTCAAAGTCTTACCTTACCTACTAGTAAAACTGCAGTTCATTCTTTCTTCGCGAAGGTGAATTTCTTGAGACGTTTTGTTCCTGACTTTTCTGAGAAGACTAGTCATATTTCTAATATGATGAAAGGAACGACAGTTTTCCAGTGGAGTCCAGAAGGAAAGGCCTCTTTTAAGGAAATTAAAGAAGCAATTGAGCATGCGTTGGTGTTATTTTGCCCAGACTACACTAACAATTTTATCCTGTACAGTTATGCTTCTGAGCATAGTATGTTTGCAATTCTGATACAAAAAAGTAATGAAGATATTGAGTCTCCTATTGCATTCATGAGTTGTCCGCTGAAATCACATGAGTTGAAGTACTCTTTGATGGAGAAAAATGCTTATGCTGTCGTGAAAGCCGTAAAATCTTTTAGATTTTATATACTAAACTCTCATGTGGTGGTCCTTGTTCCAGATACCACAGTAAAATCCATTTTGGCTCAACAAGAATTCAGAACAAAGAGAGGAAACTGGGTGGCTAAGATCCAGGAATATGACATTGAGATTTTCCCTACTAAGCTGGTCCGCGGTAAGGGTTTGTGACAACTAATGGCGGAAAATGAACCAGATAAAGAGGAACTTCTTGAGACCCTGCCTAAAGTGTTGTTTATTAGTACAACTGATGAGTGGTATTTAGATATCGCTTATTTTCTTACGTATGGTGAATGTCCTACTCATCTTACTTACAAGTAAAGAAGGAATTTGAAACTCTGAGCGGCACATTTTGTCTTATGGGATAGTGGTTTATACAAGCATTCGCTTGATGGGAACTTTCTACGTTGTGTTGATAAAGCACAACAGACCCGTTTGTTGGAGTCATTCCATGATATGGCATGCGGTGGACATTTCTTAGTGCCAGTGACCGCTCATAAAATTGTGTGAGCTAGGTATTATTGGCCAACTTTTTTTCAAGATACATATAGTTGGGTACGCAAGTGTGACTGTTGCCAACAGTTTGTTGGTAAGTAGAAACTCTCAACTTTACCATTAAATCCAGTTGTCATTGAGGAACCTTTTCAGCAATGGGGACTTGATTTCATCGGCACCATTAACCCAACATCCAGTGCTGGACATACTTACGTCCTTACTTTGACTGATTATTTCACCAAATGGGTGGAAGCCATTCCAGTGAAGAATGCGACATCAGCGGTGGTGTGTGCATTTTTAAAGGAGAATATCATCTCTCACTTCGGTGTGCCAAACAAAATTATAACAGATAATGCTGCAACCTTTTCTTCTGCGGAGCTTACATAGTTTTGTTTTGAACATGGTATTACTCTCACTCATTCATCTGACTATTATCCTCAGTGAAATGGTCAGGCCGAATAAAGCAATAAGAACTTGGTTACTATTATTCACAAATTAGTGGATGATAATCAATGTTTATGGCACAAGGTTTTGTTTGACGCTTTGTGGGCAGACAGAATTACACCAAAGAGAGCACTTGGAATGTCACCATTTCAGCTTCTTTATGGTATAAATGTAGAAATAACCATAACTATTGAGCTTCCTGCTCTTAAGTTGGCTAAGGCCATAGAAGATAGCACTTTTCAAGACTCCTTGGAGAAGCGGATAATGTTCTTACATCATTTGGAGGAACAGAGAACTTAGGTAGATGATCGGCTTGCAACACATCAACAGCAAGTTAAAGTACTTTTTGATAGAAAGGCTAAGCAATAGGAGTTTCACGTTGGAGACCGTGTCTTACTCTGGGACAAAATGCGGGAACCAAAGGGAATGCATGGAAAGTTTGATACTCTTTGGAGAGGACCATTTACTATCCATCAAGTTGCTGGAGAGAACGCATTTATTCTAGCATACCGTGATGGTACCCCATTTGCACTTCCATATAGTGCCCAACATTTGAAGCATTACTTTGAGTAATGGCAAGATAAGTACCACTGTACATAATGTCCAAGTCTTTTTAGATTTTTATTTTTTTGAGTCTTTTTCATTTTTGGTCGCCTGACTCTATAGCCCAATGGAGTAGATAAAGGCACTTAGAGGTCTGGATTCTACATTCCTCATTGTTTCTAAGAACAAATGAGGTACGTTCCCCAGTTAGAGCCAGCTGTTGTCCTCAAATTTGAGATCACAAATTTGTTGCAACCCTACGGATTTTTCTTGTCATAACGTAGTAGTATCCTCTTTGTTTTGAACATTTTGAATGGAGTGATAATGGTGATAATTCGTCATCCCTGAAGAGTTCTTTATCACATACGTTTCATGCATTTTAAATTTCTTTCTTTGTTTTCCTCTTTCTTATTTTGCGGTTTTTGTCTTGTTTTTCCCTTAAGTCAATAACCCTTTGAAATCTGCTCGTTTCGAGCTAACTTAGACATCAAACGGAGTAGTACAACTCAAGTTATGATGTAAAAGGTGTGGTTTTTCAGGCTGATTGCATATTCTTTGAAAATCCTTTAAAGGTGGGTTTTTCGAAGTCAATTGCGCAAGTTTGAATTATATTTAATATATTAAGTGGATTTTATAGTCCATTTTCAAATTTCAACTCATTTCGAGTTGATTTAACTATAGTTTTTTATGTTTTAATAAAATTAGCTAAAATTAGTCTGATTTTATTTTCATACTATAGTTATATATTAAATTAATTAAAATTTCAAAACTTGATTATAAAGAAGTGTGGTTTTTACTTCCCATTGCATGATATCCATATGCAAAATAAAAACTTCACTCCTTTGTCTCTTGCTATATTAAATACGTTGTTTTTGGTCTTCAACTGCATATTATCTTAAATTATCTCATGTGCAGTTGAAGCTTTAAATCAACGTATTTAAAATTCTTCTTTAAAATACATGTGAGTGTGTTTATAAAAAGAGTTTTCATCTTAAGACGTCATTTTTTTATCAACATTACATATGTCTTTTATATAATGTAAATGCATTTTCCAAAACAGCGTATTTAAAGTCCCTCCTAGGCGTCATTTTTAAGGAGGATTACATATGTTTAAAGTGTAAAGTGTTTTCCCTCCTTCTCATGGCGTCGATTTTTCTTCCCTTTGCATATGGCGTTTGGCTGTCCAAAGCATATGTAAAAACACTTTAAAAAACATCGTTTTTAAAAAAGTTCCTTCCAAGGCGTCGTTTTTAAAAGGAAACACATATTATCAAACGTTGTTGTTAAAGCCTTTACTTTACATGGCGTTGATTTCACTTCTCATTACATATGCATTAAAGTGATGCTATGTTTCCAAACTTTCTCTCCCTCTTAAGGCGTCAATTTCATTTCTATGTTGCATGTGGCGTTTGGAAGACTAACGCATATGTGAATACTTTCTAAAAACAACATTTTTAACCAATCAAAGAGGCGTCGTTTTTAAAGAAGGAAACACATATTGAATGTGTTGTTAAAATGTTTTTAAAAGCCTTTGTTTTCTATAACATCATTCTTCATTTCCCATTACATATGTGTTTTGTAATGATATGTTGATAAAGCTTCCAAACATCGTTTCCACTCCTTTGGACGTCATTTTTGCTAGGGAATTTACATATGCATTTTTAAAAGCATATGTAAAGGCTTTTCAAAAGCAA
Source organism: Thuja plicata (assembly GCA_018584345.1). NCBI lineage: Eukaryota > Viridiplantae > Streptophyta > Pinopsida > Cupressales > Cupressaceae > Thuja > Thuja plicata. The sequence continues at coordinate 1,239,231 of MU228494.1, read as the reverse complement.
CGTTTTTAACCACTCAAATAAGGCGTTGGTTTTTACAAACTTTGCAAACTCTTCTTTGCATTTGTGAAGTGTTTTGTGATGTTGCTCCAAGGGCATCGATTTTGGAGGTGTTTTGCATATTTATTTTGAGGGGGAAAACATATGAACACAGCCTTAAACAGTCTGCCATTCTTCAGCAAAGAGGAGATTTGACCATTGTTTTTCATTTTCTCACACTTGCAAATCGGTTTTGGTGAGTTTCCTAATCTTTCTATGGATTTACTTTAGATTTTTGTTTGAGATTTATGCACTAGATGTCGTTTTTATTCCTCATTGCATATACAAAGGAAATAGTCAAAATGGTATCTATTTCTTTGCATTTTATCTCTCTTTCTTTCCCACTTGGCTGTATATGCATGTTGACCACCCAAAATTGAAGGATTAAGACTAGGAAAATGATCTATATATACTCTTCATATCCAATCTTTCTTAAATCCGAGAATCTATTGGATTTGTTTTAGATTTGGCTCAAGATTTTGAGAGATTTCTTCTTGAGGTTTGAGGTAATTTTTCCTAAGTCTTTCCTTTGTTTTCTCTTCCTAGCATTTTTAATGTGCATGTAAAGCTTTCATTTCTAGTTTACATGTAATTAAATATGTGTTTCTTCTACTTCTACCTTCTATTCTCAAGATGCATATGCAAGAATTTCATTTTACTTGCATATGCAGTAGGGATTAAAAACCTTGTCCTATTATGAAAAGGATAAAACAAATTCAATGCAAGTGTATATACGTGCCATTTTCCTAAAAAGTCTACTTGCATAAGTTGCTATCCCTACCACTGTCATATGACGTAAAACTCATAATGGTGGTTGATCCAATACATCATTATAAAAAGTTACATCCACCCATTCATTTGCCTTCTTGTCCTTTGTCATTTCCAAAGCCATCCTTATGTGTGACTACCTACTAGAGACTCATTCTTGAGGCTGAAACTAATCCTTTTCTCAAAGAAAACCAGTCATCTCCATACGCCCTTCTTGTTTCTAAAAATAGATCCATCTCAAGAAGATTTTCTTACCTTGTGGGGTTTTTATTTTACAGCTGCTCGGTCTCATAGAGTTGCTATGTCTGAAGGGATCGCGCTTGCTGCTGAAAAAGGAAAGAAAAAGATGAAATACCGCCATGATTCATATCATAATTCTACCCCATCTTCACAGGTGGTTTCTTATTGTGAGGAAGTTAAAGACACCGATATCTCCCATATGAACTTTGAGGAATTTCTTCAAAGAGTTGACGCTATAGTTACAAAAGATATGGTGTCTATTAAACAGAGTGGCATCCACTTGGTTTCTACCTTTCCATTGGCTACCCTTGAACCGGAGTTTGTGCTTGCATGTGCGAGGAATTTTGATTCAGCTTCTAGGACCATCAAAGATCAGGATGGTAGGACTATCATTAGTCTTGATCTGGAAACTATTGATAGAATTTTTCGGGTGCCATTGAATCCGGTCACTGTTGATATTACCAGGCAAAAGGCTCTTGATAGATGGAATGAAGATACTTCTTCATGTGCACAATTCATAAATGACAATTGGCTGCTAAACAAGAGGCCAAGTATAGCAAGATGGCCTAAAGGGATCTGTCGCAGTAAATTCAAAGAGGAGATTAGTGATCTTATCACTTTGTTCAGCCGCCTTGCAGGGTTAAAGACATCAAATATCGTTGAGCCCTGGATGTACAAGTACATCTCTCTCATTATTCGATCCAAGAAAAGAATTTTTTGGGGGGAGATGATAAGTGATATGTTATGTGAGCAACCTTCACAAGTTGTTAATACTTTCTCTTTCCACATGAATTCATACCTTGTGTATATTGTTGCTTCTCATGGCTCCTTCTCCAGATTATCCACTAGAGGAGATAGATCATTGGTTCTTGTTTGGGAGTACTTCCCTCAGCTTGTTTTGGAAGCTAGCCGCTCTCATTACCGCCGGGTTCAAGATGCCTTTTATGGGTATTTCATGTGCCTATTTGATAAGAGTCTTCCCAACAAGCGTGTATCAGACGAAGCATGGGCCAAGGTAAATGATTATGGCTGCCTTTTCCTACAATTTCTGAATTATACTTATATGAGAGTTGGGTATTTCAAGGGTGAACCACATACTCTCCTAAGATATCCAACCGATAAGATAATTCTTATGGAGTTGGCTAGGCAGCTCATGGCTGTCCAAGCACATCAAAATACATTGCACAGGCCAGGTGTGGGGATTTCTTCACAAAATCCACTAAAGATTGGAGGGTACTCCATAGATACAGTCTCGAAGGCCAAGAACATGGAGTATGAACTCCAAAAGATGACTTTGAAGAGGTTCATGATGAGAAGTCATTTTGACTGGCGTGGGCTCAATGATAAAACGAGGAGGCAATTCGTACATGTATACAGACTGGAGGATATATGGATTGATCTTCGCACTGAAGCAGACATACGAAGGATGGATTATTGTCGCTTGTCAATCAAGAAAATCCTTGACTTCAATCTTGCAGACATTCCTTAGGGGGTTGAAGATGATGGTGATTTCCTTGATCTTGACTACATTCATAATCATGTTGAAGACTTACCCATTTTGTCTCCTTCTTGGTCAGGAAAAGAAACTGTTTCTATATGGGACCGCTTTCAATCCATTCTTGCAAATACTAACATCTGGTTAAAAAGAAGAGGATTGAAAAGCATCAAGATAAAGTCAGGAAAAGACTTTGATCATGGTGGCCCGATTGGTAGAAGGTCTGAAATCAAAGGTAAGGCCAAAGATGGTTCTTCTTCTTCGGCTGTGGATCCTATTGTTTCTATCTTGCCTATTCTTCCTAAGCTTACCATCAAGGGAGGAAAGGATGCTGGAATGGTCCTTGAAGTGAAAAGCATTGAACTTGAAAAAGTTAAAGTACTATCAAGCGATGATGAGATGCCTGAATCACCTAAGGTATCATCACCTGATATACTTCCTCCTATAGAAAGTTCAATTGCTACAGTGATTCCGGATTCTGCGCCAGCATCAGATGAGTCTCTTAGTTCACCTTTGTGTACATCAACAGATGAGTTCACTATAGAGCAGGCCCCTCCTATGGATTACATTTTGGTGACACCTGCCTTACCTATTTCATCGGCCGCCCCCATTATCATTTCTGAGGACTCATATCATTGTTTCGAGAGTGTGTTTGATGCATACTCAATGACTATTCCTTCCATGGCCGTTTCTTTTGTGACGACACTTGATACTGTTCACACTCAATTGGAGCAGTTTATGTCAAAGGTCACTCATAGCAGTTCTCCTCCCATGGCAATTTTGACAGAGGCTCCTCCTCTTATGGCTACAGTTGCTCAAGATAATTTAGTTTCTACATTAGCCATCACTTCATCCACAACAACTTCTTCTTTTTCCTTACCTCCTTGGCTTAGTGCCATAACTTAGAAAAGAAAGAAAGAAGAGATTCCACTGGAGGACTTTGACTTTAGATAGGTTTCCAAGACCAGAGCTCCAAAGAACAAAAAGCCCAAAATGGTGTCAAGAGTTGTTGTGGAAGACAAAGCTAAGTACACTGAAATTGCTGAACCATTGGGAGATGGGAAGCCTTCAGACTATAAGATCACAAGGGTAGAATTGGGTAAGCAGACACGTTTGGGTTGCCAACAAGATGCTCAAGATGTTGTTGCTCAACTCACTTAGAGAAATGATAAGTTATGGGAGAAGAGGAACAAGTTGAAAGCAGAAAACACACACCTCCTCGAAGTCATAGGTATGATGAACAATTCTCAGAATGCTACTCCTATCTCAGTATCATGTCCTGAGGGTTATAAAGACTGCCGTAAGAAGGCAAAAGCAGTTAATGACTAGTGTGCGCAAGTAGGGACACGAGGCATACAAGTAATCAAAGATTCACACAAAGTCTTGAGGCATGTGCGGTTAACTATCCACAAGATAAGGGAACTTATCTCATCTTTTCATTAGCAGTTGAAGGTCCTGAATGAAGATCTGAATGTTTGGAGGACCATGCAGGAATGTGATCTTAACAAGTTGTGCCAATCTGAGGTCATTTCTTCTGTGGACGCCTATTTCGAGTCTCTTGACTTAATGGTCAATAAGGAGAAAGTTTTGAATAGACTAGTCATAGATTTGCAAAATGTACTAAACTCGTTGAATGAACAAGAAAGTCGGATAATAAAAGAGTTCAAAAAATGGTCTTATGAGATTATTACTTAAGATGGTGAGGTAATCGAAGAAGAAACTATGATGGCAAGGTTTTCTGAAGTGATTCGTCTTCATTTGGATGCGAAAGATTTCAGCCCTACTGTTCTAGATTGGTTCATGGATTGTAAGATGTCCTTAAAACAGCTCCAAAGCCAAGTAACTGGTTACACCAAATCTCATGTGTTGCACCAAGTTACTGTGTTTGCTCAGCATACAGGCGCACCTGATCCTGAGATGATACATGAGTCTCTTTGTAATTTTGAAGCTTATGTAAATACCCTATGATGTTGCCTTCTAAGTGTTTAGGAACTTTTTCTATTGTTTTGTAGAATATTTTGACATATTACATGTAGTACGTGTAATGATTGTAAATACAGGAAAACATGTTCCTATATATCCAAGATGTGTAATCACATTGCAAGTGCTTTAGGCCTTGTAACATTTTGAATAAGTCAAAATTAGTTAGGGTTACTTTTTGAATAAGTCAAAGTGGTTAAGGGTTTCCCCTTTTCTCTCCACTTTTCTCTCTTCAATTTTCCTATATAAAGGAGAGAGTTCATTGTAATATTTTCATCTTTTTTTATGGGCAAGAAAGCTATAGGCAATTCTCTGTATTCTGAAAACTTTGAGTTTCATTATGCAAGGTTGAGCATTTGAATAAAGGGACAAGAATTGGCAAACTTTGTGTTGTTGATTTTGAAAATTAACATTTCTTATGTCTCATTAGTTAATCCTTTTTCAAATCAGTAGTTATCTTGCATATATCATTTGAGCATTTTAATCTAAGTTTTCTGAAGACTTTGTGCTTCAGTAAATCAGGATTACTATAGAGATTAGTGGCTAACACACCCCAAGGATTGAAGACTTTGAGCTTCAGTATTGGATAATAGATTAGATTACCTATTCGAGGTGAGGACCGGAGACTTTGAGCTCATTGTATCACCTCGTCTTTAGATAAATCAGCCACTGCCTTGTTTGATTGTTCTTACGTCAATCATCGAGTCACTGATATTACTGTTGCAAGGTGAATTGTATGTGTTACAGTTCAGTTCTACTTGAAGCCACCTGCGGTAAGAAGGGAGCCTCCCCTATTGCTGAGAGGAGAGAGAAATCTCACATACTACTGCCTAAAAGACACATTTTGCAAGTTGTAGTCATAGTGACTTGCAAAATATTTAGCCAACAATTTTTGGCGACTCTATTGGGGATCACGAACACAAGGTTGATAGGAAGTTCACTTAAGAATACTTTGAGCTTCTATTTGAGTTTGTCATCTCGGAGAAGCAACGAAGGACTTTGCGCCTTTAACGGACACTTTGCTTCTTTTACAATATTTTACTACTATTTTGAGTTTAAAGCTGTTATCTACCTTCACTTTGCAATCTTTTTCTGAAATAAGAGGAAAGGATTAATCATTTATTCTACAGGAGAGAAATAAGCGAGATTCCATCTAACATATTTTCAAAAGGTGATTTCTTCTAGACTGGCTCAAGAGGTTCAAGCTGGAAGAATTCAAGTATTACTATCGACGGAGGAAGGGTGAATCATCAAAATTTGTACCAAGTCTTGCTCAACAAGTTAAGCTTGCCCTTCTAGCTCCTACATCGCCACTCACCAGAACAACTAGTTATCCACCATCAAAGAAAAAGAGCTTGGTTTATAGTGAAGAGACATCTTCCTTTTTCAAACCATCTCAATCTACTCCGCCTTTTAATTCAATGGCTACTGGTCCATGGGTAAATGCTTTTGGTCCTCTTGACCTTACTCCACCCGTACACACTCTTCCTCCAGGATCTCGTAAGAATTTTCCCAAATTCTATGGAGATGGAAAGCAACATCCTGATGAGCATATTAAGGCTTTCTACATTGCATGTGGCATCCTTGGGGTAGAGCATGAAGATGTGTCGGTAAGTATTTTTGTGGAAACCTTGCAGGGCATTGCTGCTGATTGGTTTTTCCATCTTGCTACTAGCTCTATCACAAGTTGGGATTCTCTTCAAATAAGCTTTGAAGAACATTTCAAGCCCGCTGAAGATGAGCATGCTTTGCTTTCTCAATTGACTCAGATGAAGAAAGATGGGCAGGAAGGAATGTGCGAGTTCATTGCTAAATTCAATAAGTTGGAAAATAGAATCCCTATTGCTTCACGGCCTACTACTGAAAATCTAAAATGTTTCTTCATCAACACACAGTTGCCGGAAGTAAGTTTTCTTTTAAGGCGGTCAGTTCCTATAAATTTATCCAACGCTCAAAGTCTGGCAACAAAGATTGAGGATGATCTTATCATGGCTGGAAAGATTCGCAAAGATAAGACAAGAGGGAGTTTTTTGAATGGAAATTCCTACAATGATGCATCTACTTCAAGCAGTACAGATCCAATGGTTCAAAAATTAGCAAATGAAGTGATAGCACTGAAGAAGTAGATCTATCAAGGGTCATTCGCTACCCCGTATAAGGACATTCCAAGGAGAACATTTCCTAATGTTTCTCATAATTATGCGGCAAAGAATCAAGCAAGGCTTCCTCCTCCTCCGGAAAGGCTTGCTCTTAAAGCCCCACTAGGCAGGACAACGATGGGGTATTATGAAAGTGATCAACCTGGAGTAACATCAAATGATTATCAAGCAGAGGAGAATGCTGCTCAATATACTGAAAACGAAGAAGCAGCTGGTGACTCTAATATTGGGTATGTACACTATGATGGTACCGATCCAGAGGAAGATTTTGCTCATGCTTATGCAGTTATGACACGATCTCAAACAAAGATGGCATGACAGAAGGAAGAAGAAGATAAGTTGAATCAAGATACTCAGGTACCTGTGACTATTGCCAAAAGGGGTAATCCTCTTCCTTTTCTTCCTAAGAATAGCCAAGTGAGTACTTCTCCTCAGTCAGTATCTACTAATGTACCGAACCCTAGTGTGTCTATTCCTAAGAATTAGACAGACATTTCCCCTACATCCTGGGAAAGTTCTTTTCAAGCCTTTGATATTATAGACCATGTCAAGAAGACTAAAATCTAGATGTCTAAAGTATAATATTTACAAGCGTATCCAGATCAGCTGGAAAGACTTAATAAATTTGTCAAAGAATCTCAGCCTACACAAACTTCTGTCGCTGTCCTAGATTCAAAGAATCTTCCAAACAACCTGGTAATCATTCCTTCATCCATTCCAGGAAAAATAGATCCTTTTTATATTTCCCTACTAATTAATGGTTACAAGTTAAGCAATTGTGTTATTGATTCTGGGGCGTTAGATAATGTTATGCCTGCCAAAGTTGCTAATGCATTAGGCTTAACTCTGACAAAATCTTTCGGTCATTGTTATTCCATGGAGAATAAATAGGTGCTACTTAAAGGACAAATCAAGGCCGCTTAAAGGACAAATCAAGGACGCTTAGTTTGCATTTTCTTCCTTTCCTGAAAAGAAAATCAAGACGATTGTCCTTGTTGCAGATGTTCCTGCTTCCTATGGTATGCTCCTGGGTCAAAATTTCTCTAAAGATGTAGGAGGGGAACTAAGCATGGATATTTCTGAAGCGTGAATTCCTGTTAAAGGAATTATGTAGAAACTTCTCCCAGAAAGGGAAACAAAGTACACAGTGGTGAAATCAAATGATCCGCGTTCTCAGATTCTTTTTGAATCAGCTGGCATGGGGAACTATTATCTTCATAGCTCAGAAATATTAGAGTTCATTGAAGATAATCAATCTGAAGCATCAACCTCTCTATCAAATGAAGATAAATTTGTGGATGCTGAAGAAAAGTCAGTTTCAGATGAAGTACCTGCATCACTAGGGGATTCAGAAAATTCTTTTACAATGGTTGAAAAAGCTATGCCCTCAAGCTCAGCTAATGATGATTCAACTACCTTTCAGTTCCCTGATACAATCAATTCTAATGAAGTATGGATACTGGAGTTTGACGGTAGTTGCACAGCAACTAGTTCGGGAGCGGGAGTTGTGTTGATTTCTCCTCAAGGTGAAAAGTTTCCATACTCATACAAGTTGCAGTTTAATAACACCAACAATACCGCTGAATATGAGGCATTGCTTCTAGGAATTGATGCCGCACAGAACAGA
>MU228494.1:1173567-1226775 GCA_018584345.1 Thuja plicata | reverse complement strand
TTTTACTTCCCATTGCATGATATCCATATGCAAAATAAAAACTTCACTCCTTTGTCTCTTCCTATATTAAATACGTTGTTTTTGGTCTTCAACTGCATATTATCTTAAATTATCTCATGTGCAGTTGGAGCTTTAAATCAACGTATTTAAAATTCTTCTTTAAAATACATGTGTGTGTTTATAAAAAGAGTTTTCATCTTAAGACGTTTTTTATCAACATTACATATGTCTTTTATATAATGTAAATGCATTTTCCAAAACAGCGTATTTAAAGTCCCTCCTAAGTGTCATTTTTAAGGAGGATTACATATGTTTAAAGTGCAAAGCGTTTTCCCTCCTTCTCACGGCATCGATTTTACTTCCCTTTGCATATGGCGTGTGGCTGTCCAAAGCATATGTAAAAACACTTTAAAAAATGTCATTTTTAAAAAAGTTCCTTCCAAGGCGTCATTTGTAAAAGGAAACACATATTATCAAACGCTGTTGTTAAAGCCTTTACTTTACATGGCGTCGATTTTACTTCTCATTACATATGCATTAAAGTGATGCTATGTTTCCAATCGTTCATCTCCCTATCTCTGGGATTGATCTCAACCATTCATTTCATCCCCAATTCCTATATAATAAACCCTTCATAACCATTTGAAGGATCTAGGATTTCAAGCTCTCGTGCGCTATCACTATGTCAGTTTGGTTCTAGCATTCAAGCCATCTTGCAATCACATACGCATTTCAACTAGCAAATTCTCGACACTTTTCAAGTCATAGACGCTGCCCTGCCAATACTGAGCATCAAGAACAGTGTTTCAAAAGGAGTAGAGAGAAATAATAGAAGCTTCAAGCATCGTGGGGTTTGCATTTATTTATTTTCCTTTCTCTTGCTTGTACATTCTATTGATTATGTTTCAGGTTACTCATTTAGTAGTTATTGTGTACTTGATTTATATCATTTGTGAAACCTTTGCTACTAACCCTTGCCTTTGGAAAGCTTGGGAACCATGGACCACGAAAGAAGGAGGCATACATTTTGGTGAACCCGATGTGAATCAAACAGCCCAAATATCTCTTGCAGATGACAAATAGGATTGATCAACCACGACCGTATGGTCACAAATCTAAAAATCTATCTTTTTTTTTTATATCTGTGTTATTTCGCAATTGCTGGTATTTTGTCGTAATGGACGAAATTGTGCCGCAATCGACTTGTTTAATACCATAATTGATTGCAGAATTTCACAATATTATTCTGTCATCTTCTGTCTTCTTTCTTCTAGTACTTTGCTGCAATTGCTCGATCTGTGCCGCAATCATCGTTATTTTGCCGTAATTGCCCGATTCGTGCCACGATTGACAGTGCTTCTCCGCAGTTGCCAGTGCTTTGCCGCAATCACCAGATCCTTGCCGCAATTGCCAGTACTTTGTCGCAATCGCAAGAAATATTGCATATCAGATACAAATCTTCAATCCATTTATTTCTAAACTGACATTTTCTGGTTTTTTGTACAGGACCAGGCAAATCACCGAGAACAGAGAGGGGTAAGTTATTGTGAGTATCAATCATTCATTGTTTTAAAGTTGCATATACTCTAATTTTGAAAGAATCCTTTTGATACTAACTTGTCTAAACAAAGAAAACTAAAAGGAATTCACTTGTCGATTTGGGTTTAAAAAGAACAGTGCTTGCCAAACATATCAAATCTCACATTTCGGAGTTGGGCTTAAAATTGATGTGGGAGCTAAAATTGAACAAAGGCAAAAAATCTCTCAAATTTGTGCATTAAAATTGAACAAGCAATCAACACCTACTTTTTGGGCTTAAAATTGAACATTGGTGCTTGTATGGTGATGTAGCTTAGTTCACATTTCAAACTTTGGAGCTTAATCAATTTACCTTGTGTCTTGAGTTTTGGGTGCACTTGCACATACTGTTAGATTACAAACCTTTATACTTTTTAGAAAGGCCTATCTAGGGAATGCGCTTCTTCCTCGGAGAATGACCTTAAACTAGTAATCCTTCTGATCGGTATATAAACAAGGCGTAAACCAAAATTTTGTCTTATCTAGCCAAGCTTGGGCGAGGCGTGTTGGTGATAGTTTGGATCGGGTGAATATCCCTAAGGAGCCAGCATGATCAACTAGGCTCCTAAGTGAGTCACGCACGTACAAACCGATTAGAGAGACACCATGGACCCTTACTACAACCTTCATTAAATAGAGGCCAACCTATTTTACCTCTGAACAGGCACCTTATTATAGTGCAACAGGTTGCAGAATTTCCCCCCAATATTCCCAACATATGTGTCCCACGGTATTTGTGTAGTGAAAGCGATCTTCACTCCACGAAAACAATACCTAGAAATGGAAAAAACACGGGCACCTACATCGTGGACCTTCATGTCCTAGTAGCGTGACAATTGCTATGAGAGCTAAAACACATTCAAGTATTGGGCCTATAACATTGTATTCTAAAGCCATTTGACCTAGAATAATCTGATTGTTCATTGTTGAGACCTCGTGATAACCTTGCAACTTGAAAAAGTTGTAGAACATACATAGTTTTAGTCTTCATTCTCTAAAACACAGTGTCCGTCGTGTTTGTTCCTTTGATTATTTTCTGAAAAACGCAAAATAAAACATCCAAACTGTCAAAAATGAGTCAAAACGTGTTAAAGTCTAGGGTTGTCAACATCAACTATCTTGCCAATCAGAAGCATTGTTCCAAAAAAAATTTCAAAATTGTCAAGCAGTGATACTTATCCTCTAGTCTTTTTTAGACTGTTCCTCATTTACCGCAATTGCCCGCATTCTGCCACAATTTAAGGAATTCTACCACAATTAACTTGTTTATTGTTGCAATCATCTTGTTTATTACCACAATCAGTGATAAACTACTGCAATCGACCTTTTACTTTATCGCAATCGGTGAAGTTGTACCACAATTGACCAAAGATACATTATTCCTATTTTGACCTAAAAACCCTTAAAGAATTCTTCATTTGGTGTCCAAAACTAGTGTCTATCCCAGGAAAATACGAAGAACATTGTGTGAATCTCTAAACATTAAAGATTATCCCTTCTCTGTAAAAGCACGATTATTGTCAAAAACATTGTTAGTTCGAAAGCTCAGACTCGTAATACCTTGATCTCATCATATCAAGCATCATGATCTTTATCAAAGTGACTTTGTCCAAGGCAAAGGTCAAAAAATGTTATCTTTTTTCATCACCACTTTGAGATCAAGTTATATCAAAATGTGTCCTTAGAATTACCCTTGTCCAAAACATAACTCAGACTTTCTTAGAAAGGATCTTCTTCCTTGTTTGCTTTATATCACTTCTTTTAGTTATAAAACCTGGACCACACTATGTCTCAAACACCTCATGAAGGCCCTTACACAAGGTCTAAGGCTAGAACTCAACTTGATGAGTCATATATCAACAGATTCCCCGCTTGGGAAACAGAGCAAGAGAACGATCCTTTCATGAATGCCAGTTCTGCTCTATTGATTGAACAACCCCGTGGGGCAGCCTTTTTCCAAGATATGACAAAAGCAGAGCTTGAAGATGTGGAGCAAGATGCTTACTCCATGAAAGTATTTGACGCTATTATAGAGAGTAACCCTGAACGTTACTTAGCCATGCTAATAAAGAAGGGAGTCAAACTCCCCACTGAATTTAGCGTATCAAATATATGGCCCAAAAACCCTCTCGCAGGTCAAAACACTACTCATCCTCCTCAGATACTACCTTCTGTGTCTCAAATATTTCCACCATCGGTCTTACCTACATCGACGCAGATGATACCCAGTCAAACCAATGACACGAACTAGGCCAACACATCTTCCACTCAAAACATGATAGACTTGCAACTGAGTGCACATGTGGTTACTAGTATGCTCCCAAATTCGGTCACATGGTCGGGGCAATCAAACTCTCAAGCTACACCAAACATCAACTATTCTAAAACTGTCACTATTGCAGTCAACTCATACTAGTCTTGGGATCAATACTTCATGCCCACAGGGATCCATCTCTACAGGTACAACTTATAGTCAATGCCCGCCCAAGGCTACACCTTTTCCATTATGACATCAATCCAACCCCCGTAACAACAACCACAGCTTCAGTTGCCTCAAATCCAACCCCCACAACAATAACCCTAGCTTCAGTTACCTCAATTCCAACCCCTGCAACAACAACCCTAGCTTCAAATGCCTCAAATCCAACCCCTGCAGCAGCAACCCCAGCTTCAGTTGTCTCAATTCCAAACTCAGCAATAGCAACCCCAACTTCAACCCCAACCTCAGCAGCAGCAATATCAACCCCAATTTCAAACATAACAGCAAATGCATCAAAACCCACCATGGGCTACTCATGTGCCCCAATTTCCAAATCACTCTATGGAAAACCAATATCAAGTCCCTAGAATGAAATCCTATGTTCCTACTCAAGGGACATAGAGGCGCAGCCTCATACCCACTACAGCACAGAGGAATGCCCTCACACACTAGCCTCAATATCAAACAAACATGTTAATGCAACAAATGCAAACCCTTCAAACCCAAATGATCGATATGCAAAATCAGTGGAAAAATAAATCCTATACCACAGAGGATTTATACCCATACCCCTTTGACCATTCTCTTCACATGTCTCTGTTTCCAAATCACTTCTCGGTACCAAAATTTGACAAATATAGGGGCAGTACCAACCCTATTGAACATATCCAAGAGTTTTTTTCTAGTTGCGTTGAATTCGGCCATGATGAGACATATTTAATGTGACTGTTCCCACAAATCTTGGTCGAACCAGCAATGGAATGGTTCTCGCATTTACCTCATGGCATTCAATCTTGGGGTGAACTGGCTGAAAAGTTCATAGCTCACTTCCATCAAAACATTGAGCACAAGGTCAGCATTAAGGACCTTTGCGATATCAAGCAGAAGGATGCAAATTCTTTTGTGAAATTCCTATAGAGATGGAGGAATACGACAAACCGCATAACATATGATGTGCCCAAATAAGACTTAATAGTCATGTTTGTTGACAATCTAACTCCAGACATGTCATTCACAATAGAGTTACAGTTATCTCTGAACTTCACACAAATCATCGAACAAGGAGTTCATTGTGAGTAGAACTTAGTCAAACGAGGAATCCTTGCAGATCCAACACAAAAAAATACAAACAAAAATGCAATGGACAAAGCTAAGTGGTTGAACAAAAACAAAAATGTCACTAGCGATGGTGTCATTGATGTGAAGACAGTCAACTACACACAACCCAAGGTGTCACTACAAGGCGCACCTGTGGCCAACCAAAAACCCATAGTGCCCAATCAACAAGCATACACCCAAAACCAACCTCCCCCTATACAAGTGGCCACTATGTCAAACAGTCAACAACAAAATCAACGCAGACCACAGTTTTAATTCCAACAATGGGAGAGCCGATAGAATCAGCTTTATGCAAGTTGATACAATCAAACACTATCACTCTCCTAGAAATTAAGGACTTTGAACAAGATGAAAACAAACCAAGGTGGTATAATGACAAGGACTTCTACGAGTTCCATCAGGTAAAAGGACATAAAACATCCAACTATTACCGATTGAAACATGCTATCCAAGACCTGATTGACACAGGGACCATCGATGTGACAAATACCCAAACCAAAGGCACAACTGATCACAATATTTTCAATGATACCTTTCATGATCACAACAAGGTAAAATCCTCTAGGTCTAGTGGACAAGATAAACAAGTCAACTATACATATGCCAAAAGTGATAATGTTATCAATTGCCTCAATCCTTCAGATAGCCATGTAGCTACGATCACTATCAAAGACCAAGGTAACAATTGTGCTGTAACAACGCGTCGTGCCAAAGTTGTCTTGCAAGGATTACAATCCTCACCTACTGCATCTGCCAATCCTAAAGAAAACTCATATCCACAGACAAGAATAGTGGACCAACTAAAGTGCACACCTACCCAGATCTCCATGTTTGACCTATTGTGAATATCTTCGCAACATAAACTGGCACTTGACCAAGCCCTTCAGAATGCAGATGTCCCAAGGGACATAACACCTAAGAGCTTCCAAATGATGGTCAACCATATAGCTTCTAACAAACATGCCACATTCACAGACCGTGATGTACCACCTCATAAACCCCTGCATAATGATCCTTTGCACTTACTTGTCCAGGATCACAAAAGCGCTATCTGTAGGGTCCTTGTTGATGGTGGAGCTGGGTTAAACATCTGTACTCTAAAGTTAATGAAGCAATTGGGCTATTCAAAATCAAGCATTGATTTCATAAGGAGGATAAATATTAGAGCTTATGACGAAGAGGAAAGGTCCTCTAAAGGTATTATCAGTCTACCTGTCTATATTGGTCCTGTGGTAAAAAACACTCCCTTCCAAATCTTAGACCTTGAGTTGGGATACAACATGCTACTAGGGAGACCCTGGATACATGAAATGCAAGCTATACCTTTGACATACCATCAATGCATCAAGTTCCCACACCAGGGAGAGGAAATCATCATAGAGGGAGATCCCAATCCTTTCCAATATTGTGATGTGGTCCAAATCAACACTGATAACCAGGTACCATCAAATCAAGATGAAAGCATCCCATCCTCTTCAGATTCGAATCCAAAGGATGTCACATAGACAACATGAAAGAGAGTCATTAACCAGGATGCAAGTATTCCCTCCTCTTCAGATTCAAATCTTAAAGCTATCACAAGAAAAGTGGGCAAAATATCCATTACTGACAAGGGCTATGGTGAATACAGATATGAAGAGGATTTTACCATCACACACATGGCTCAAAGCCCGAGAACTTATGGCATGCCACAACCTATTATTACAACATAAAATCCATAGCCTACTCTATTTAGATGTCCACCCACAACCTTTGTCTGATGGGGACACATAGCGGAAGAGAGGCCATTTGAACAAGACATCAATACCTGGTTATACCAAGACCCACTAGAGACAATCCGACCACCACTACCCCTGTCAAACTATGGTAATGGTTACACAATCATACAAAGATTTGGGTACGATGGCACAACCGGGCTGGGGGTAAGGAAACAAGGCTTAATGGAATTGTCTCTCCCGCCAACCCAGAGAAACACGAGAGGGTTGGGCTATGGAAAAAAAAGAACCAATCCTATGATCCAAGACATTCAAGTCAATCAGGAACAAATAGCAGAGATGCATAGGGGGCACAACATAGAGCATGTCTTGATAGGAAACATATTAGCATAGTTGTTGCCCGTCGAAGAGGGAACTACACAAACCCAAATAGACATCCACATAGCAATCGATGATAACCAAGGAAGTGAGACATCTGACAAATTTTCTATTGAGACTGACTACCACGAGTATGAGTGGAGATCCCTTCACAACTATGAACTGTCGATCCCAGGTTATTCCCCTCGGTTAGACACTATCATAAATCTAGAAGAATTATTTGACCAATTGACCATTACCAAACAACCTTGCATCGACAAACATGTCATTTACCAGACCTCAAGTGGTGTGTCCACATCATAGTCCAATTTTGTAGGAACCATATATGTAGTCCCTTTCAGCCAACCAGAGCCAAACAAATATGAAAGTATATGTCTTGTACACCCTGAGCTAATAGAGTGGGATCGACAAGGACCACCTAATTTAGATGTCTTTGACAACGATGAGGCTATAGCTCATTTCATGGGACTTAGGGAAGGCATTCCATCAGGAGAACACAAGGCAGGATTCTCCTTTAACCTTGATAGAGCGGCATATTTCAGGGAGGAAGTTCCTCTTTCCAGTCCACAAAAGAAAAAAGAACAAAAGAATGATAAAAATCTAAAACAAGATGTATCTTCTAGTGAAAACCTCACAGAGGTGCTAGAAGATGGAAAGAAGGAACTCCTCCCCTTGACAGAGGAGAATTCAACATTACTAGCAGAAGAAATAGAGGAATTCAATTTGGGAGACCACAAGAACCCAAAGAACATATAATTGGCAAAATCACTCACCCCAGAGGAGAGAGAATAGTTCATCAGTTTCTTCAAGGCAAGGATGGTCAATTTCGCATGGTCTTACTCAGATATGCCAGGGTTGGATCCAGAGTTAGTACTACACCATCTCTCATTTCTACCCAATGCCAAACCTATTAAGCAGAAGCTGAGAAAGATGCATCCCCATGTTGCATTGCTAGTCAAGGCAGAGTTTAAAAAGCTCATGGATGCTAAGTTCACAAGACCTATACCATATGCGGACTGGATATCTAGCCTATATCTAACCTATACCTATACCTATACCACTGGACATCAAATGCTATCACTCATGGATGGATTTTCAGGGTATAATAAAATAAGGATCGCACCAGAGGACCAACACAAAAAAACTTTCACATGTCCTTGGGGGACATATTGTTGGAATGTCATGTCGTTTGGTCTAAAGAATGTCAGAGCAACATATCAAAGGGCTATGACAACTATATTTCATGATCTCCTCCAAAAAATAATGGAAGACTATGTGGATGACATATTATCCAAGTCAATACTTCAAAATGATCATCTACAAGTTTTGGGACCAATCTTTGACAGAATGCAGGAATTCAAGGTCCGTCTAAACCCAAAGAAATGTGCATTCGGTGTCACAGTAGAAAAGTTACTGCAGTTCATAGTGTCACATAGAGGAATCGAAGTGGACCCAGCAAAAGTCAAAGAAATATTGGACATGCCTCCACCATCGAACCTGAGACAACTAAGAGGGTTACAAGGAAGGCTCCAATCAATTAGGCGCTTCATAGCTCAGCTAGCAGACAAGTGCCACCCATTCCAACATCTATTGCACAAAGAAATCAAATTCATATGGATAGAGCAATGCGAACAGGCATTTCAAATATTCAAGGGCTACCTTCTCAAGTCTCCTATATTAGTACCACCAGTCAAAAGTAGACCATTTCTTCTATATATCTCAGTGATGAAGTCAATGTTAGGTGTACTCTTGGCACAACATGATGACACAGGAAAATAGAGGGCCATCTACTATCTAAGTAGACAATTGGTTGAATATGAGCTAAACTATACACCAATTGAGAAATCATGCCTTACAGTTGTTTTCGCTTCCCAGAAGCTGAGACATTATATATTGAGACACCAAACAAAGTTGATCACACATATTGATCCTTTAAAGTACCTCCTAAGCAAAGCAGCACTCACTGGACAACTTGCGAAGTGGGTAATGATCTTGAGTGAGTTTGACCTTGAGTACGTAGACAGAAAGGCCATAAAAGGACAAGTGATCATAGATCAACAAGCAAAGGCACCCATTCAGGACCATCAACCTATTATTTTCAACTTTCCTGACAAATCTATCATGACACTACAACCAGTGATTGAAGTATGGCAACTATATTTTGATGGGTCGTACACAAACCATGGTTCAAGGGCAGGGATAGTGCTTATCACTCTCGATCATGATACAATTCCAAAATCTTTCAGACTCAACTTCCCGTGCACCAACAACATAGCAGAATATGAGGCACTATTCATTGGTCTAAAGATAGCAATTCAATGGAGAATCAAGAACCTAAAAGTCTTTGGAGACTCACAGTTGATCATTAGTCAAGTCAACAATGATTATACGACCAAAGATGACAAACTCATACCATACAGAGCACAGATGGAAAGACTACACACCAAGTTCTATTACATCTTCTTTGAGCAAGTCCCACAAGCACATAACAAAGTTGTAGATGCGATGGCTACCATAGCATCACTGATTTATATGCCAGACAACGAAACAAAATTCCAGTTTCTAGTGGAGCAACTCTTGGTGCCATCACATCAGGCATCCATCATAGAATCAACATGCATCCTTATTGTTCCTGAATCCCCATGGTACCAAGATGTCTATAACTATCTCCAAAATAGTGTATTACATCCCAACTTGTCTAGGAACCAGAGAAAATCCCTCATCCACCAAGCCTCTAGGTATACCATCCTCTCAACTAGTTTATACAGATGAAGTCTAGATAGAATGTTACTACGATGTCTCACTTCCATGGAATCCCAGAAAGCTTTGTATGAGGTACATGAAGGAATTTGTGGAACCCACAGAGGTGGCAACAACTTAGCTAAAAAGATCATCCGCATGGGATACTATTGGTCCACAATAGAGACATATGCACACAAACATGTACAAAGGTGTAGACAGTGTCAGATTAATGGAGACCTCATCCATGCACCTGCCCAGGAACTAAATCCTATTACATCACCATTGCCATTTTCCATGTGGGGATTTGACCTAGTGGGCAAATTTACACCTTCTTCAGCAAATGGACACAAATACATCATAGCAGCAACAAAGTATTTCACCAAGTGGGTGGAAGCAATTCCCCTCACTTACATCACTGGAAAGCAAATAGCAATGTTCATACTTAACCACATTATCTGTCAATATGAGATCCCTCAAACAATCCTGACAGATCATGGTACACCTTTCCAGAACAAAGATGTTGAAGAGCTATGCGAACAGTTCCATATCAAACAAAGGTTCTCTTCCTTTTATTATCCTCAAGGGAATAGCCAAGCCGAAGCTACAAACAAGACAATCTTGAAAATCTTGAAGAAAATAGTGAATATTTCAGGGCGAGACTGACATTTACAACTTAGTCCCGCATTATGGGCATACAGAACTAGTGTGAGAACACCTACAGGAGCCACTCCTTTCTCCCTAGTCTATGGATTAGAGGCAGTATTACCCCTCAAAGTGGAAATCCCATCCCTAAGGATATAATTGAAGAACCTGATCACAGATGAAGACTACAAAGTAGCAAGGCTTAGTGAACTAGAGTTACTAGATGAAATAAGACAACATGCCTTCAACCACTTACAAGGCTATCAAAATCACCTTAGAAGAAACTATCACAAGAAGGTGAAGCCACAAACATTTCAGGTAGGAGACCTTGTCCTCATGGAAAATCAAAAGAACCAAGCAGAGTGAGTCAAACCTAGAAAGTTCGAGCCTAACTGGTTTGGCCCATTTGTCATCATCAGCTCTACTCAGAGTGGGGAATTCATACTAGCAACACCAGAAGGAGATAAGCTCCTTGGATACATCAACAACATGCACCTCAAGAGTTTCTACCCTTGAGGTCTCTATGGTCAAGGCACCTATCTACATATCCAGAAAATACCAAAAAAATCAAAAAATACAAAATGTTACCTTGGTGAAAACCTTGAAAATAGGCGCCTTGATGACAACAAAGAGAATAAAAAAAGTGAAAAAAGTAAAGAGACAAAATATCTCTCTCTCAGGGAAAACTTGGCAAACATGCACTATTGAGTAGGTACCTTGGTGAAAACCTGGCAAACAGGCGCCAAGTGTTCAAAACTAGCTTCACCATCAATGAACTCCAAAAGCTTGAGCACACTTCAAATGCAAGACTAACTACCCAAGTTGTATCCAGAAGCACAATCCCCTCTAAGCACCAAGCACTTACCCATGGTTAATACTGGTCCACCAAACTAGGGGGTGATTCAAAATGTCCTGAAAAAATCCAAAAAATTGGAAAATTCATCAAAAAATCCTAAAAAGATCAAAATGTCCTGATAAAATCAATCTTCATCAAAAACATTCAAAAAATTGCTAAATCCCAAGCAATAAAACCAACTCGGTTATCAAGAGAGCAAAGGGAAATCACGCCCAGTCAATCATTGTCACAATCATGAGCTTTGTGAACCAGCATTGGGCCCATCTAACACAGCTTGATCAGCTACCAAAATGATCAAATCAATCTATCAATTGTCACAATCATGAGCTTTGCGAACCAGCATTGGGCCCATCTGACACAGCTTGATCAACTACCAAAACAATCAAACCAATCTATCAATTGTCACAATCATGAGCTTTGTGAACTAGCATTGGGCCCATCTAACACAACTTGATCAGCTACCAACATGATCAAAGCAATCAATCAATCAATCACATCAATCATATTACACAGTGATGGATATGCTCAAACCAGACAGGTCAGTCTTATATGAGTAATCTATTACTGAAACCAGACACAATCAATCATTCAAGCCAATCAAGCCTATCCAAAGAGTTGAGCCAATTAAGAGAATCCAACTGCATCAAGGAACCATCTAAAATGTTGACTAGGTAAGTCAAGTCGGTCAGATGTTAGTCTATATTTTGCGGTTATGTTCTTACACTACTCCAGGATCCACCATGTGAGGAGAGTAGCTATGATAGATCATGACTTATTTTCTTTGATTGATGTCTATTAAGTGTTCACTTCAATTTTAGGGCCATGATGATTTAGGATAAATTCGGTAGGTGCTATCACTTATCTGGCAGCCACGTAGTTCCACGATCTAAGCTTAACCCTGGAAAAGAATTGGACATTCCTTCTCTTTTATTTTGCTTGTTTGGTTTATAGAATCAAGAGCTTACAACACTATTCAGATGGAATTTGAGTTTCTTTGGAGTTCTCTCTTGGTTTCTATGGTCTTTCCCTTTATGTTGCAAACAAGAGCTCACGATGCTATCTAGATGGACTCTAGGGGCGTAGGATTTCTATCTTGTTTTCTTGGCTTTCCTTTTTTGAAATCAAGAGCTCATAGTGTTATCCAGATGGACTTTGGGTGCATAGGATTTCTATCTTGGTTTCTTTGTTTTAGATTAATTCAGAGGACAAACAGTATCCAGATGGTCAATATCTGGGTGCTTTTGGCTCTCTTTCTTTTCAAACAGTGAACATAGTTGAACCCAGATGGTCAATATTTGGGTGCACTAGGTTCTCTTTCTATTCAATCTCTCTACTCCTTCTGCTATCAAGAGGTCGTGGCGGTATCCAGGTGGTATGTGATCTGGATCATTCGACGCTCTTCAAAATATCAGAAAATACAAAAATAAAGATGCAATGACGACAAATATTGGAAACATGGGCAACGACTTGAGACACTCATCCTTTCTATCAAATCATATCTATAAAAAAAATACAAAAAGAACATCCTTTCTATCATTCCATTCTATTAGATCAATCTCAGAGCACATCTATCCAAACTAAATTCTTTCTAACTAACACATGCATTACTCAGATATTTTGGGCATAATAGATTGCATTCATTCCATTAAGTACATCAGAAAAGAAAAACATGGTAGTTGCATACATGATAAATCATAAAATCACATGCATCCATAAGAATCTCATATAAACATGCATTTCATTTCCACTATCCTGCATGAACATGTCAGTATAATAGGAAAAGTAAATCATCCATATACAAGTCTGCATAATAGAATCATATCGCATATACATCTCATCATCTAAACTACCAAATCATGTAGAATCATACATATAACAAGTAAACCAATGCACATCATATCAAAAATACTAGCTGCATCTCATATAAATCAAATTATCTAAGTATAATGAACGGTCGCAAGTCTGAACAAAGGAAGGTAATCAACATGTATATCAATAAATATCAGTGTGTTAGGTAAAAATATGGATACTACTTAGAGTATATCAAATGACATCACTAAAAAAATGGTACATGATACATAAATCAACATGTGCTACCCCCACCCTCGCCAAGAGGTGGACGAGGGGGTGGCATGTCAAAATCTATCCTTTGGGATGAACAGGAGCTCTAACCCTGCTGCTCTATGATTGCTGGGCCCTACTTGATCTCTGGGAAGCTGTGTAACTAAGCACTCTCTTCTCTGTCAGAACTGCACCCTCATAATGTCATCACCAATAGTCAATCTCTCTCTGTATATCGTGCCCAGATCTATAGTATCTATCTATAATATCTCGGTGTGAAACATCCTATACACTGTCAATAAAAGAACGAACCTCAGCTCGAGCTTGTCACTCTCTAGACTCGGCCGCTGTAACCCGGGCCTCCAAAGCAGTGACATGTGCATTAGATAAAGCAAGCCTGGCCTGAAGGTCCTGTACCTATTGAGTGAGGTGCTCCAACTCTGAGGGATCATCCTCCATACCTCCCATAGCCACGTCCATCTCCCCCTCCTCTGCCCTGACTCCCAAACCCTCACCTCCTCTCCTCCTAACAACCCAAGAATCATCATCACTCTCTGAGCTCTCCCCTGTGATACTGCTAGTGCTACCACTATCAGTAGAGGAACCAGTCTCTGCACTCTGCTCATCTAGAGCCTCTACATCTATGTCACCAATCTCAATATCAACATCCTCGATAACAACTTTGTCCTCCTCTCTAGGAGCCAGAACAACACCTATCTGCTGGCGAACCCTTTGCACCAACTGGGGTGCCTCCTCCTCCATGGTCTCCTCATCCTCCAAAATGGTACCCAACCCAACTCGAGGGGCACTAGTCTGAGCCCCACTCCGGCCACCTCTTGTCTTGACTCTGCCACCAAAACCCCCGAGACCAGGATCATCACCCTCATCATCTCCCCTACCCCATCCTCCATCTCTCCCCCATCCCTACCTCCCCTACCACCATCTCTCCCCCCATCCCTACCTCCCCTGCCACCACCTCTCCCTCCATCATGACCTCCCCTACTACATCGTACCTATCGGGCCCTCCTCATAATGGTCCTAGCAAAAGGACGCAGGACATCTGTAAGTGAAACTGGCCGAGCTTGCACCCAATGGGCATCATATTGAGGTGTAGTGCCTGCAAAAGTCAAATTCAAATATTAGTACCAGCACAGATAAGGACATAAGTATCAAAACAAGATATGAGCAAGTATCAGAGCGCAGAAAGGAAGTACATAAGCAATCAGAAAATAAGACAAACCTGCGTCTACAGTAGCTGAACGCTAGGTCCATGCAACAGGAAGTAAGCCTAAAAACTCAGTACGGGCAGCATCCAGTGATACTACACCACCCCATACAGTAGAGTCCCTCAACCTCTGAGCAAAGTATGCATAAGAATTAGAAATGTCCTGTTGCTCGCCGAACTGACGCAACACCCTGTCAGTGTTGTGAAAGTCAATCATATGGACATGATCAGTAACACGTCAGGTACCTCCGCTGGCGACAGAAGGGAAGATGGATGTCCTCTCCATCTCACAATGGGAAATCTCTATAAGGCCTCCAAATAAAGTAAGGAATCATGTCCAATTACTGCCGCTAGTATGTCAAATGCCCCATATGAGTCTGAATAATGGCTTCATCATACATAAACACATATGGCCTATCAGCTAGAAGAGCATGGGCACCAACAGGATGACATAAAATAATATGCTCCCATGCCCAAATCTACAGCAGGGTCACACCGCAACCGAGTGACTTACCATCAAGGTAAGCCATGTAAAACATATGAAAATTCATATGGGCAAAAATGCATGGACCCCAAGCGAATATAGTATGATCCCTGACCATACTCTGTAACACAGTACCGAAGCCGATAGAAAAACCACGCTGTCGACAATTAGGGCATAAGATGCCACATATCAAACTACCTAGTAAGGTGGATAGCTTGTCAAGGCCCAAACTGAATCTGGACCAAGGAATATCATAATCACTAGCCAACCCAAGTTTATCCTGGGGCAATCCAGAAAGCTCGGTCAAGGAAACAATACCAGTATGGGTGGAATGCTCCACAAGCTCGCCCTGGATCGGGAGCTGGAGGATGTGATACACATCCTCCAAAGTGACAGTACACTCATCCGGTAACCAGAAAGTGCATGTCTTAGAATGCCACTGCTCTACAAGAGCAGAGATCAGACCCCTATTGGTCGTGATCTCAGGCATATATCAAACCTAGTATAAACCAAGATCTCGAAGAACTGACCTCTCATCCTCTGTCATCTGAAATCTGTATATAAGACCCACCGGCCTAGACTCTCGACAGTGCAAAATCCACCCAATGAACTGCACACAGAAATAAATCAGAAACATATCAGTTTCATTCATTAAGGCAAGTAACAGAAGAAAGAAAAAGCATATATCAGACAAAGAAATCAGGCAAACAATGCTAAAAAATTGATTGCGGTAATAAAACCATACAATTGCGGTACTTTTAGGTGATTGTGAAACACAAAAAGCAAGTGTGACATACAAACTTCAATTGTGGCATGCAACATACACAAGTGCGGCACACTTATCAATTGTGGTTTCTAACCAGCAATTGCGGCATTTAAACCGCAATTGTAGCAAAATTGCAACTGATTGCGGCACACACTGCATTTTCTCAAAAAAGTACAATTTTTAAAAGTGATAAATGAAAGCATTAATGACACGCAAAGTGATAAAACTCACCAGACGTCCTGAGCTAGTTCATCTGCGGTATATCTAGACTCGGTTAGATATATGAGTCACGCCAGGAAGACCCACCATCGCAAGAAAACAAGAGAAAAGAAGACAGAAAATTGAAAGCAGACTGACCAAGAAATCAAGAGCTCCAAGTTCGCAATGTGATAAATGAATGGCTCTTTTGGCTATTTATAGGGGATCCAAAAAAACCCTAAATTCACTAAGAGCTCCAAAATTTCTTCCCGGTCCTCAGAAACTTTGACGGTCAATTACAGGGGCATTTTAAAGTATTTTTTAAATTCGTCAGCTACCCAGTTTCAGAAATTGCAGTTTCAACAAATCAACGCTCATGTTGCGACTTTTCACTCAAATTTGTTGAGGGGGCATAAATACACCTACTACTGCTGGGGCAAGCTGGGGCAAAATCAAAGAATCTTTGACACACTGCAACAAGTCACATTGCATCAAAGAGGGGCAAATGTAGACACCCAAAAATGGACAGACTTGCGACTTTACATTAAAAACACTAATTTTCATCTATTAATTAAATGTTTTTTAATCATTAATTAATAATCTATTTTCCTCTAAATTCATTCCCCAAATCATCTAATCAAATTCTCAAAATTAATTAAATAATTAATTTTATTTAATTAATTAACCTTAATTGATTAATTACCATTAAATTAATTAATTAAATTCAATTTCCTATAGTTTAAATTCAAATACTTAAACTTACTAATTAAATTCTTCCAATCAAATTAATTTAATTTCATTCAATAAAGCAATTCTAAATCAAAAAGAATTCAATTATCTCACATGTTGAAAACTTTAATTAAATAAATGAAATAAATATTCATTTATCTTCAAAGAGATAACTCCAATCAGATCACATGGGTTACTCCACCCATCTCTCCAGTCCACATGGGTAACTTCACCCACCTCTCCAGTCCACATGGGTAACTTCACCGACCTCTTCAGTTCAAAAAGGTAACTCACAATTAGCTCTTCAGTCAACCAAACTCTATCTCCTCTTTACCAAATAAAGAGGTGGAGTTTACTAATGGCTTCTCCAATTCCTTTTAATCTCAACCATTCATCTCCCTATCTCTGGGATTGATCTCAACCGTTCATATCATCACCAATTCCTATATAATAAACCCTTCATAACCATTTGAAGGATCCAGGATTTCAAGCTCTCATGCACCATCACTATGTCATTTTGGTTCTAGCATTCAAGCCATCTTGCGATCACATACCCATTTTAATGAGCAAATTATCGACACTTCTCAATTCATAGACAATGCCCTGCCAATATTGAGCATCAAGAACAACATTTCAGAAGGAGTAGAGAGAAATAATAGAAGCTTCAACCATTGTGGGGTTTGTATTTATTTGTTTTCCTTTCTCTTGCTTGTACATTTTATTGATTACATTTCAGGTTATTTTTTTAGTAGTTATTGTGTACTTGATTTATATCATTTGTGAAACCTTTGCTACTAACCCTTGTCTTTGGAAAGCTTGGGAACCATGGACCACGAAAGAAAGAGGCATACATTTTAGCCAGCGTGATCAACTAGGCTCTTAAGTGAGTCATGCACGTACAAACCAATTGGAGAGACACCACGGACCCTTACTACAACTTTGATTAAATAGAGGCCAACCCGTTTTACCTCCAAACAGGTACCTTATTATAGTGCAAGGGGTTGCAGAATTCCCCCCCAAGATTCCCAACATATGTGTACCACGATATTTGTGTAGTGAAAGAGATCTTCACTCCACAGCAACAATACCTAGAAATAGAAAAAACACGGGCACCTACATCATGGACCTTCGTGTTCTAGTAGTATGACACTTGTTGTGTGAGATAACAGACATTCAAGTATTGGGCCTATAACATTGTATTTTGAAGCCATTTGACCTAGATTAATCTGACTATTCATTTTTGAGACCTCGTGATAACCTTGCAACTTGAAAAAGTTCTAGAACATACACAATTTCAGTCTTCATTCTCCAAAACATAGTGTCTGTCGTGTTTGTTCCTTTGATCAGTTTATGAAAAACACAAAACAAAACATCCAAACTGTCAAAAATGAGTCAAAACGTGTTAAAGTCTAGGGTTGTCAACATCGACTGTCTTGCAAATCAGAAGCATGGTTCCAAAAAAAAAATTTCAAAATTGTCAAGCAGTGATACTTATCCCCTAGTCTTTTCTAGACTGTTCCTAATTTACCGCAATTGCCCACATTGTGTCGCAATTGAAGGAAGTCTACCATAATTAACTCATTTATTGCCACAATCATCTTGTTTATTACCGCAATCAGTGATAAACTACCGTAATCGACCTTTTATTTTACCGCAATTGGTAAAGTTGTACCAGAATTGACCAGAGATACATTATTCCTATTTTGACCTAAAAACCTTGAAAGAATCCTTCATTTGGTGTCCAAAACTAGTGTCTATCCCAGGAAAATGCGAAGAACATTGTGTGAATCTCTAAGCATTAAAGATTATCCCTTATCTGTAAAAAAGCTTGATTATTGTCAAAAACATTGTTAGTTCGAAAGCTCAGACTCAAAATACCTTGATCTCATCATATCAAACATCATCATCTTTATCAAAGTGACTTTGTCCAAGGAAAAGGTCAGAAAATCTTATCTTTTTTCATCACCACTTTGAGATCAAGTTATATCAAAATTTGTCCTTAGAATTACCCTTGTCCAAAACATGACTCAGACTTTCTTAGAAAGGATCTTCTTCCTTATTTGCTTTATATCACTTGTTTTAGTTACAAAACCTGGACCACACTATGTCTCAAACACCTCATGAAGGCCCTTACACAAGGTCTAAGGCTAGAACTCAACCTGATGAGTAATATATCAACAGATTCCTTG
The DNA here is from genome assembly GCA_018584345.1 of Thuja plicata. Classification (NCBI taxonomy): domain Eukaryota; kingdom Viridiplantae; phylum Streptophyta; class Pinopsida; order Cupressales; family Cupressaceae; genus Thuja; species Thuja plicata. Next base: position 1,207,614 of record MU228494.1, on the reverse strand, counting down.
CTTGGAAAACAGAGCAAGAGAACGATGCTTTCGTGAATACCAGTTCTGCTCTATTCATTGAACAACCCCGTGGGGAAGCCTTTTTCCAAGATATCACAGAAGCAGAGCTTGAAGATGTAGAGCAAGATGCTTACTCCATGAAAGTAGTTGACATTGTTGTAGAGAGGAACCCTGAACGTTACTTAGCCATGCTAATAAAGAAGGGACTTAAACTCCCCGTTGAAGTTAGTGTATCAAATATATGGCCCAAAAACCCTCTCGCAGGTAAAAACACTACTCAGCCTCCTCAGATACTACCTATTGTGTCTCAGATATTTCAACCATTGTTCTTACCTACATCGACGTAGACGATACCCAGTCAAACCAATGACATGAACTAGGCCAGCACATCTTCCACTCAAAACATGACAGGCTCGCAACTGAGTGCACCTGTGGTTACTAGTATGCTCCCACCTTCGGTCACATGGCTGGGGCAATCAAACTCTCAAGCTACACCAAACATCAACTATTATGAAACTATGTTGTTGTTGTAGTCAACTCATATTAGTCTTGGGATCAATACTTTCTACCCACAGGGATCCATCTTTGCAGGTACAACTTACAGTTAATGCCTGCGCAAGGCTACACCTTTGCCCATTCTGACATCAATCCAACCCCCGCAATAAAAACCCCAACTTCAGTTGCCTCAAATCCAACCCCTACAACAACAACCCCAGCTTCAATTGCCTCAATTCCAACCCCCGCAACAACAACCCCAGCTTCAGTCGCCTCAAATCCAACCCCTGCAGCAGCAACCCCAGCTTCAGTTGCCTCAATTCCAAACTCAGCAACAACAACCCCAGCTTCAACCCCAACCTTAGTAGTAGCAATATCAACCCCAATTTCAAACACAACAACAAATGCATCAAAACCCACCATGGGCTACTCATGTGCCCCCATTTCCAAATCACTCGGTGGGAAACCAATATCAAGTCCCCAGGATGAAATCCTATGTTCCTACTAAAGGGACATAGAGGCGCAGCCTCATACCCACTACAGCGTAGAGAAACGTCCTCACACACCAACCTCAATATCCAATGGACATGTTAATGCAACAAATGCAAACCCTTCAAACCCAAATGATGGATATGCAAAATCAGGGGAAAACTAAATCCTATACTGCAGAAGATTTATACCCATACCCCTTTGACCATTCTCTTCACATGTCTCTGTTCCCAAATCACTTCTCAGTACCAAAATTCAACAAATATAGGGGAAATACCAACCCTATTGAACATATCCGAGAGTTTTTTTCTAGTTGCATCGAAGTCGGCCCATGATGAGACATATTTAATGTGACTGTTCCCACAAAGGTTGGCCAGACCAGCAATGGAATGGTTCTCACATTTACCTCATGGAATTCAGTCTTGGGGTGAACTAGCTGAAAAATTCATAGCTCACTTCCATCATAACATCGAGTGCAAGGTCAGCATCAAGGACCTTTACGATATCAAGTAGAAGGATGGAGAGTATTTTGTGAAACTCCTACAAAGATGGAGGAATATGAAAAACCACATAACATATGATGTGCCTGAACAAGACTTAATAGTCATGTTTGTTGATAATCTAATTCCAGACATGTCATTCACAACAAAGTTACAGTTAGCTTTGAACTTCACACAACTCGTCAAACGAGGATTTCATTGTGAGCAGAACTTAGTCAAATGAGGAATCCTTGCAGATCCAACACAAACAAATACAAAAAAAAATGCAACAGACAAAGCTAAGTGGTGGAAAAAAAACAAAAATGTCACTAGTGATGGTGTCATTGAGGTGAAGATAGTTAACTATGCACAACCCAAGGTGTCACTGCAAGGTGCACCTATGGCCAACAAAAAACCCATAGTGCCCAATCAACAAGCATACACCCAAAACCAACCTCCCCCTATGCAAGTAGCCGCTGTGTCAAACAGTCAACAACAAAATCAATGCATACCACAGTTTCAATTCCAGCAACGAGATTTCACACCATTGGGGGAACTGATAGAATCATCTTTATGCAAGTTGATACAATCAAACACTATCACTCTCCCAGAAATCAGGGACTTTGAACAAGATGAAAACAAACCAAGGTGGTATAATGACAAGGACTTCTGCGAGTTCCATCGAGTAAAAGGACATAAAACATCCAACTGTTACCGATTGAAACATGCTATCCAAGACCTGATTGACACAGGGCCTATCGATGTGAAAAATACCCAAACCAAAGGCACAACTGATCACACTATTTTCATTGATACCTTTCATGATCACAACAAGGGAAAAGCCTCCAAGTCTGGTGGACAAGCAAAACAAGTCAACTATACATATGCCAACAGTGATAATGTTATCAATTGCCTCAATCCTTCAGATACCCACATGGCTACGATCACTATCAAAGACCAAGGTAACAATTGTGCTATAACAACGCATCACACCAGAGTCATCTTGCAAGGATTACCATCCTCACCTACTATATCTGCCAATCCTAAAGAAAACTTAGATCCACAGACAAGCATAGTGGACCAACTAAAGCGCACACCAGCCCAGATCTCCATGTTTGACCTATTGCGCATATCTCCATAGCATAAACTGGCACTTGACCAAGCCCTTCAGAATGCAGCTATCCCAAGGGACATAACACTCATGAGCTTCCAAACCATGGTCAACCATATAGTTGCTAACAAACATGCCACATTCACAGACCGTGATGTACCGCCGCATAAACCCCTGCATAATGATCCTTTGCACTTACTTGTCTAGGTCCACAAAAGCGCTATCCATAGGGTCCTTGTTGATGGTGGAGCTGGGTTAAACATATGTACTCTAAAGTTATTCAAGCAATTGGGCTATTCAAAATCAAGCATCGATGTCATAAGGAGGATAAATATCAGAGCTTATGAAGAAGAGGAAAGGTCCTCTAAAGGTATTATCATTCTACCTATCCGTATTGGTCCTGTGGTAAAAAACACTCCCTTCCAAATCTTAGACCTTGAGTTGGGATACAACATGCTACTAGGGAGACCCTAGATACATGAAATGCAAGCTGTACCTTTGACATACCATCAATGCATCAAGTTCCCACACCAGGGAGAGGAAATGATCATAGAGGGAGATCCCAATCCTTTCCAATATTGTAATGCGGTCCAAATCAGCACCGATAACTAGGTACCATAAAATCAAGATGCAAGCATCCCATCCTCTTCAGATTCGAATCCCAAGGATGTCACACAGATAGCAGTAAAGACAGTCATTAAACAGGACGCAAGTATTCCCTCCTCTTCAGATTCAAATCTTAAAGATATCACACGGAAAGAGGGCAAGATATCCATTACTGACAAGGGATTTGGTGAATATAGATATGAAGAGGCTTTTACCATCATACACATGCCTTAGAGCCTGAGAACTTATGGCATGCCACAACCTATTATTACAACAGAAACTCCACAGCCTGTTCTATTCAAATGTCCACCCACAACCTTTGTGTGATAGGGAGACATAGCGGAAGAGAGGCCGTTTGAACAAGACATCAATACCTGGTTATACCAAGACCCACCAGAGACAATCTGACCACCACTACCCCTGTCAAACTATGGTAATGGTTACACAATGATACAAAGATTTGGGTATGATGGTACAACCGGGCTGGGGGCAAGGCAACAAGGCTTAATGGAATTGTCTCTCCCGCCAACCCAGAGAAACAAGAGAGGGTTGGGCTATGGACAACAAAAAACTAGTCCTATGATCCAATACATTCAAGTCAATCAAGAACAAATAGCAGAGATGCATAGGGGGCACAACACATAACATGTATTGATAGATAACATATTAGCACAGTTGTTGCCTGCCGAAGAGGGAACTACACAAACCCGAATAGACCTCCACATAGAAATTGATGATAACCAAGGAAGTGAGACATCTGACGAACATTCTATTTAGACTAACTCCCACGAGTGTGAGTGGAGATCCCTTCATGAATCTAAACTATCGATCCCAGGTTATTCCCCTTGGTCAGACACTATCATAAATATAAAAGACTTATTTCACCAACTGACCATTACCGAACAACCCTACATCGATAACCATGTCATTTACGAGACCTCAAGTGGTGCGTCCACATCACAGTCCAATTTTCTATGAACCATATATGTAGTCCCTTTCAGTCAACCAGAGCCAAACAACCATGGAAGTATCTATCTTGTACACCCTAAGATCATAGAGTGGGATCAACAAGGACCACCTGATTTAGATGTCTTCGAGAATGATGAGGCTATAGCTCATTTCATGGGACTTAGGGAAGGAATTCCATCAGGAGACCACAATGCAAGCTTCTCCATTAACCTTGACAGAGCGGCATATTTCTGGGAGGAAGTTCCTATTTCCAGTCCACAAAAGAAAAAAGAACAAAAGAGTGATAAAAAGCTAAAACAAGACGTATCTTCTAGCGAAAACCTCACAGAGGTGCTAGAAGATGGAAAGAAGGAACTCCTCCCCTTGATAGGGGAGAAGTCAGCATTACTAGCAGAAGAAATAGAGGAAGTCAATTTGGGAGATGACAAGAACCCAAAGAACATATACTTGGAAAAATTACTCACCCCAGAGGAGAGAGAATAGTTCATCAGTTTCTTCAAGGCAAGGATGATCAAGTTTGCATAGTCTTACTCAGATATGCCAGGGTTGGATCCAGAGTTAGTACTACACCATCTCCTGTTGCTACCCAATGCCAAACCTGTGAAGTAGAAGCTGAGAAAGATGCATCCCTATGATGCATTTCTAGTCAAGGCAGAGTTGAAAAAGCTCCTAGATGCTAAGTTCATAAGACCTATACCATATGCAGACTAGATATCTAACTTGGTACCAGTTACAAAGCATAGTGGTCAGATACGGATTTGCACAGACTTCAGGGATCTCAACATAGCTTGTCCCAAAGATGACTTTCCTTTACCCAACATTGATATGATAGTAGATCTAACCGTTGGACATCAATTGCTATCACTCATGGATGGCTTTTCAGGGTATAATCAAATAAGGATCACACCAGAGGACCAACAAAAAATAGCGTTCACATGTCCTTGGGGGACATATTGTTGGAATGTCATCCCATGTGGTCTAAAGAATGTCAAAGCGACATATCAAAGGGCTATGACAACTATATTTCATGATCTCATCCACAAAATAATGGAAGACTATGTGGATGACATACTAGCCAAGTCAATACTTCGAAAGGATCATCTACAAGTTTTGGGACCAATCTTTGATAGAATGTAGGAATTCAAGGTTCGTCTAAACCCAAAGAAATGTGCATTCAGTGTCACAACAGAAAAGTTACTGGGGTTCATAGTGTCACATAGAGGAATCAAAGTGGACCCAGCAAAAGTCAAAGGAATATTGGACATGCCTCCACCATCGAACCTGAGACAACTAAGAGGGTTACAAGGAAGGCTCCAATCAATCAGGCACTTCATAGCTCAGCTAGCAGTCAAGTGCCACCCATTCCAACATCTATTGCACAAAGACATCAAATTCATATGGACAGAGCAATGCGAACAGGCATTTCAAATATTCAAGGACTACCTTCTCAAGTATCCTATATCGGTACCACCAGTCCAAGGTAGACCATTGCTTCTATATATCTCAGTGACGGAGTCAGTGTTAGGTGTACTCTTGGCACAACATGATGACGCAGGAAAGGAGAGGGTCATCTACTATCTAAGTAGAACATTGGTTGGATATGAGCTAAACTATAAGCCAATTGAGAAATCATTCCCTGCAGTTGTTTTCACTTCTCAAAAGCTGAGACGTTATATGTGGAGTCACCAAACAAAGTTGATCGCACATATTGATCCTTTAAAGTACCTCCTAAGCAAAGCAGTGCTCACTGGATGACTTGCAAAGTGGGTAATGATCTTGAGTGAGTTTGACCTTGAGTACATAGATAGAAACACCATCAAAGGACAAGTGATCATAGATCAACTAGTAGACGCACCCATTAAGGACGATGAGCCTATTATTTCTAACTTTCCTGACGAATCTATCATGACACTACAACTAGCAATCGAAGTATGGGAACTATATTTTTATAGGTCATGCATGAACCATGGTGCAGGGGCAGGGATAGTGCTTATCATTCTAGATCATGATACAATTCCAAAATCTTTCAGACTCAACTTCCCGTGCACCAACAACATAGCAGAATATGAGGCACTAGTCATTGGTCTAAAGATAGCAATTCAATGGAGAATCAAGAACCTAAAAGTATTTGGAGACTCGAAGTTGATCATTAGTCAAGTCAACAATGATTATACGACCAAAGATGAGAAAATCATACCATACAAAGCACAGATGGAAAGACTACGCACCAAGTTCCATTACATCTTCTTCGAGCAAGTCCCACAAGCACAGAACCAAGCTGCAGATGCAATGGCTACCATAGCATCACTGATTGATATTCCAGGAAACAAAACAAAATTCCAGTTTCTAGTGGTGCAACTCTTTGTGCCATCACATTAGGCATCCATCATAGAATCAACATGCGTCCTTGTTGGTCCTGAATCCCCACGGTACCCATATGTCTATAACTATCTCCAAAATAGTGTATTACCTCCCAACTTGTCTAGGAACCAGAGAAAATCCCTCATCCGCCAAGCCTCTAGGTATACCATCCTCTCAACTACTTTATACAGATGAAGTCTAGATGGAATCCTACTATGATGTCTCACTTCCATGGAATCCCAGGAAGCTTTGTACGAGGTACATGAAGGAATTTGTGGAACCCACAGAGGTGGCAACAACTTAGCTAAAAAGATCATCCACATGGGATACTATTGGCCCACAATAGAGATAGATGCACACAAACGTGTAAAAAGGTGTAGACAGTGTCAGATTCATAGAGACCTCATCCATGCACCAGCCCAGGAACTAAATCCTATTACATCATCATTGCCATTTTCCATGTGGGGATTTGACCTAGTGGGAAAAATTATGACTTCTTCAGCAAATGGACACAAATACATCATAGCAGCAACATAGTACTTTACCAAGTGGGTGGAAGCAATTACCCTCACTTACATCACTAGAAATCAAATAACATTGTTCATACTTAACCACATTATCTGTTGATACGAGATCCCTCAAACAATCCTGACAGATCATGGTACACCTTTCCAGAACAAGGATGTTGAAGAGATATGTGAATAGTTCCATATCAACCAAGGGTTCTCTTCCTTTTATTACCCTCAAGGGAATGGGCAAGCCAAAGCTACAAACAAGACAATCTTGAAAATATTGAAGAAAATAGTTAACGAATCGGGGCGAGACTAGCATTTATAGCTTAGTCTCGCATTATGGGCATACAAAACTAGTGTGAGAACACCTACATGAGCCACTCCTTTCTCCCTAGTCTATGGATCAGAGGTGGTATTACCCCTTGAAGTGGAAATCCAATTCCTAAGGATATCATTGAAGAACCTGAACACAGATGAAGACTACAGAGTAGCAAGGCTCAGTGAACTAGAGTTACTAGATGAAAGAAGACAACATGCCTTCAACCACTTACAAGGCTATCAAAATCATCTTAGAAGAAACTGTCACAAGAAGGTGAAACCATGAACATTTGAGGTAGGAGACCTTGTCTTCATGGAAAATCAAAAGAACGAAGCAGAGCGAGTCAAACCCAGAAAGTTTGAGCCTAACTAGTTTGGCCCATTTGTCATCATCAGCTCTACTCAGAGTGGGGCATTCATACAAGCAACACCAGAAGGAGATCAGATCCCTGGTTACATAAAAAGCATGCACCTCAAGAGGTTCTACCCTTGAGGTCTCTATGGTGAAGGCACCTATCTACATATCTAGAAAATACCAAAAAAATTAGAAAATACAAAATGTTACCTTGGTGAAAACCTGGTAAATAGGCACCTTGGTGACAACAAAAAAAATAAAAAAATAAATAAAAGTAAAGAGAAACAAAATCACTCTCTTAGTGAAAACATGGCAAACAAGTTCTATTGAGTAGGTACCTTGGTGAAAACCTAGAAAATAGGCGCCAAGTGTTCAAAACCAGCTTCACCATCAATGAACTCCAAAAGCTTGAGCACACTTCAAATGCAAGACTGACTACCCAAGATGTATCCAGAAGCACAATCCCCTCTAAGCACCAAGCACTTACCCATTGTTAATACTGGTCCACCAGACTATGGGGCGATTCAAAACGTCCTGAAAAAATCCAAAAAATAAGAAAATTCATTAAAAAATCCTAAAAAGATCAAAATGTCCTTAGAAAATCAATCTTCATCAAAAACATTCAAAAATTTGCAAAATCCCAAGCAATAAAACCAACTCAGTTATCAAGAGAGCAAAGGGCGATCACACCCAGTCAATCATTGTCACAGTCATGAGCTTTGAGCACTAGCATTGGGCCCATCTGACACAACTTGATCAGCTGCCAACATGATCAAATCAATCAATCAATTGTCACAATCATGAGCTTTGCAAACCAGCATTGGGCCCATCTGACATAGCTTGATCGACCGCCAACATGATCACAATCAATCAATCAAATCATATCAATCATCTTACACAGTGATGGATACGCTCAAACCAGACAGGTCAGTCTGATATGAGTAATCTATTGCTGAAACCATACACACTCAAGCAATCAAGCCAATTAAGCCCATCCAAAGAGTCGAGCCAATCAAGATATTCCAACTGCATCAAGGACCCATCCAAAATGTTGACTAGGTCAGTCAAGTTGGTCAGATGTCAGTCTATATGTCACAGTTATGTTCTTATGCTACTCCAGGATCTACCATGTGAGGAGAGTAGCTATGATAGATCATGACTTATTTTCTTTGATTAATGTCTGTTGAATGTTCACTTCAATTTCAGGGCTATAATGATTTAGGATAAATACGGTAGGCGTTGTCACTTATCTGGTAGCCGCACAGTTCCACGATCTGAGCTTAACCCTGGGAAAGAATTGGACATTCCTTCTCTTTTATTTTTCTTGTTTGGTTTATAGAATCAAGAGCTCACAACACTATTTAGATGTTCTCTGAGTTGCTTTGGAGTTCTATCTTAGTTTCTATGGTCTTTCCATTTATGTTGCAAACAAGAGCTCACAATGCTATCCAAATGGACTCTAGGGGCGTAGGAGTTCTATCTTTTTTGCTTGGCTTTCCCTTTCAGAAATCAAGAGCTCATAGTATTATCCAGATGGACTCTGGGTGCATAGGAATTCTATCTTGGTTTCTTTGTTTTAGATTAATTCAGAGGACAAGCGACCCCAGATGGTCAATATCTGGGTGCTTTTGGCTCTCTTTCTTTTCAAACAGGGAACATAGTTGAACCCAAATGGTCAATATTTGGGTGCACTAGGTTCTCTTTCTATTCAATCTCTCTACTCCTTCCGCTATCAAGAGGTTGTGGTGGTATGTGATCTGGATCATTCGACGCTCTTCGAAATTTTAGAAAAATAAAATAAAAAGATGCAATGATGAAAAATATTCGAAATAAGGGCAGCAACTTGGGACACTCATCCTTTCTATCAAATTATATCTGTCAAAAAAGAAAAAATTTCCTTTCTATCATTCCTTATCTATTAATCAATCCTAGAGATCACATTCCAAACTAAATTCCTTCTAACTATCACATGCATTACTCAAAAATTTTGTGCATGGTAGATTGCATTCATTTATTGCATAAGAAAAAGCCAAAATATGTCCATAGTAAATCATATAATCAATGCATCCATCATCAATAACATCATAACTAACATAGGAATGCATTTATCATCATCATATAGTGATTCACTTTTTCAAAAAATTAATACTCATCTGACGCATTGTTTATGCTTAATTTGTTGAGGGGGCATATAGTCCACTTGCTATCACTGGGGCAGGATCAAATCTGAAAATTCTTTGACACACTGCGACAAGTCACATCGCATCAAAGAGGGGCAAATATAGACACCCAAAAATGGACAGGCTTGTGACTTTACATTAAAAACACTAATTTTCATCTATTAATTAATGGTTTTTAATCATTAATTAATCATCTATTTTCCTCTAAATTCATTTCCTAAATCATCTAATCAAACTATCAAAATTAAATAAATAATTAATTTTATTTAATTAATTAACCTTAATTGATTAATTAGCATTAATTAATTAACTAAACTCAATTTCCTATAGTTTAAATTTAAATATTTAAACTTACTAATTAAATTCTTCCAATTAAATTAATTTCAATTAAATTAATTTAATTTCATTCAAATAAAGCTATTCTAAATAAAAAAGGATTCAATTATGTCACATGTTAAAAACATTAATTAAATAAATGAATTAAATATTTATTTATCTTCAAAGAGATAACTCCAATCAGATCACATGGGTAACTTCACCCACCTCTCCAGTCCACATGGGTAACTTCACCCACCTCTTCAGTTCAAAAAGGTAGCTCACAATTAGCTCTTTAGTCAACCAAACTCTGTCTCCTCTTTACAAATTGAAGAGGTGGAGTTTACTAATAGCTTCTCTAGTTCCCTTTGATCTCAACCGTTCAACTCCCTATCTCTGGGATTGATCTCAACCGCTCATTTCATCCCAAATCCCTATATAATAAACCCTTCATAACCATTTGAAGGATCCAAAATTTCAAGCTCTTGTGCGCCATCACTATGTTAGTTTGGTTCTAGAATTCAAGCCATCTTGCGATCACATACCCATTTCAATTAGCAAATTCTCGACGCTTCTCAAGTCATAGACGTTGCCCCGCCAATACTGAGCATCAAGAACAACATTTCAGAAGGAGTAAAGAGAAACAATAGAAGCTTCAAGCATCGTGGGGTTTGCATTTATTTGTTTTCCTTTCTCTTGCTCGTACATTCTATTGATTACATTTCAGGTTATTCGTTTAGTAGTTATTGTGTACTTGATTTATATCATTTGTGAAACCATTGTTACTAACCCTTGCCTTTGGAAAGCTTGGGAACCATGGACCACAAAGAAGGAGGCGTACAGATAGAAGTGAATGCTTTAAATGATGGCCCTATAGATAATAGTATCAAGAGGATATCTCATTCTGGTGAAAGAAAATATAGTAGTGAAAATGAAGAATCAGGTCTGCCCAAGGAAAATCTGAAGGAAGAAGGAAAGAGGGAAGGGAATTGTCATGAGGAAAAGGGAAGGTTTAATGTAAAAATAGAGGAAGTTTCAAAACCATCTGAAATAACTGACACATACATGAAAGGGCCTAAAAGAGTTCGGCTCAACAAACATTATGTTGGGAATGGAGAGGAAGCTCTAAGGGAAGCATCATAAACTATTGAAAAGATCCATTAAAAGGATGGGATAGAAGTGAATGCTTTAAATGATGGCCCTAAAGATAACAATATCAAGAGGATGTCTCATTCTGGTGAAAGAAAATATAGTAGTGAAAATGAAGAATCAGGTCTGCCCAAGGAAAATCCGAAGGAAGAAGGAAAGAGGGAAGGGAATTGTCATGAGGAAAAGGGAAGGTTTAATGTAAAAATATAAGAAGGCTAGGAAGGGAAAGATAATAGGTCTATGGAAGCGTCTGAGGGGGATGCCCAAGTTTTTGGTATGGAAAATATGAGAAATGAAACCCTCGAGGAACCAAAAATAAGTGAGAGTTTTAGGTCTCAAGACAAATAGATGGACCTACCCTCTAGGGTGGAAGATTAAGGGAAGTCTAGAAAAAATGATCAAATGGAAGAGATGTTTAATGATGCTCAATTGTTCATCATTTTAGGAGGTGATTCTTTGAGTGATTCTATTGATTTGGAGGATTTTGAAGTTTTTAAATCCTCATTTCTAGAAGAGGAAAATTCCCCTAGTCACTATGACCTGGGAATCAAAGAAAGGAAACAATAGAAAGCCAGCTCTCAAGATTTTGATGACTCATCTCAAAAAGTTAGAGGGAGGAGGGAAAAAATGGCAGATGGTTTATTTTCCTCCTCCTCCTAGTCTGGAGTGGCTTATAGGGGAATGACTAAATTAGATGTCAGAACCCCTAAGAATCCCCAATGCAGGAGGTCTGCAAAACAAATACGGGAGATGGAAAGTAAGCAGAATATAGGGAATGAGAAACAAGCCACCATTCCAGAATACAAAGAAATGAAGATTGTCTCATGGAATATGAGGTGGTTTAATAGCCTCCATAAAAAAGATATTTTGAGAAACATGGTTAGATATCATAAACCTGATATAGTCTTAATTCAAGAAACCAAAATGGCTAAATAAAAGGCTAAAAACTTGGGATATTCAAACACTGTGGTGCTATTGGAAGTAGCTCGGATGGGGCTTCTAGAGGAACTATCATTTTTTGGAACCAAAAGTATATCAAAGGTAAAGTGTTGCTGGTTGAAGGTAATGTTGTAGCTATTAAATTCCACCATATAAGAGATGATTAAACCTGAGTGAATTCCAACATCTATGTCCCTAACAACAGAACTAGAAGGAATAAATTATGGAATAAGGTTGCTTCTAGTAGGTTTTCCTTCCTTGATCTAAGCTGGTGGGTCGTGGGTGACTTAAATACCCCCATGCGATATTGTGAGAAGTCTGGAGGTGTGCAAAGTTAGTTGGATGGAAGAATGGACCTTGTCAAATTTATCAACCACCAAGCTCTCATGGATGTTGATCTCCAAGGAATTAAATTCACTTGGTCCAATAGAAGGGTGGGAGACGATCTAATTCAGGTCATATTAGACCAGGCTTTGATCTCTCATGACTGGCTACTAAGGTATCTTTTCTCCCTCTCCTCTTTTTCTAAAATTGGTTCTGATCATTTTCTTATTGTTCTTGTTGTTGATCTAATTCCTGGAAAGAGAAAATTTCCTTTTAGATTTGAAACAATGTGGATCATTTACCCCCTTTTTGAGGATAGCTTTAAAGGCTGGTGGGACATCCAGGTGGATGGTACTACAATGTTTAGGGTGGCCAAAAATTATGAAACTTGAAGGACTCTGTTAAGAATTGGAATAAGGAAATGTTTGGGTACATCTTCAACTCCAAATCTAATATTCATCTTTCTCTAAAGGAGATTCAAGAAAAAATCCAGGAGGACAGTTACTCTCAACCCCTTTTGGAAAAAGAGATTCAGGCTCGAGTCAAGTATCATGATGTTATTGCGAAGGAGGAAATATTTTGGAGATAGAGGTCTAGGTGTATTTGGTTAAAGGAGGGAGATACATACTACTTTTTTTTTCCATTTGAATACTCTTAAACATAGAGGAGATAATCATATCTCTTCTCTTAATTTTGAAAGGGGAGACTCAAGAAGGAAGAAGATATTAGGAAGTGAGATGGTATCTTTCTATTCATCCTTTCTCTCTATAGATTCCTCATTAAACCTCAAGTCTCAGGAAATATTCCTTTATGGCATTCCTTCTGTTATCTCTGAAGCTCACAATGGTTTCCTTAAAGCCATTCCCTCCTCTGAGGAAGTTAAAGACATTGTGTTCTCTTTTGAAGGGGATAACGCATCAAGCCTGGATGGATTTCCCATGTTTGTTTTTCAAAATATGTGGCATATTATGGGTAAGGGTGTGTCTGATGTTGTTAAAGAATTATTTGGTGCCATAAGAAATGTGAAGGAGATTAATGCCACTTTCCTTGTGTTGATCCATAAAAAGACTAGGGATGACTTGTTGGCATAACTGATGCAATGATGGTAAGTGTGTTTTGGTAATTACATAGTGATTTGATTACATGATGATTAGATATTATATTATCATTGATGTCAACTATCGACGTTGTATTCTTAGTATATGTTGTCAAGCATATTTGTGATGAATTATGAGTTTTAGTGGTTGTTATCTTTAGAGGAGACTTAGGTATGTCTCTAGATGTCAAATATATGACCGCTACTGCTGAAGTAAGTTTATATGAGAGTTGTATTTGAATGGAGTATAACATTACAACTGCTAGAATAGTTGATGACAAGTGATAGATGATTTGAATGTCTTGTCAAATCTATGATCTATCTTGTGGTGTGATCACATGATATAGTGGTCAACAGTGTTTAGATGCTACAGTTTCAATAACAACTACTTTGAGTGATCTGTGAGAAGGATAAGTGATTGATGAGTAGAAATAATATTATTCAACATGATAAGTGTTTATGTTCTTGAGCCACCGATGACAGATCTTGTATCGGTGATCAATATCGATGTGATGGTGATTAAAAATGAATAAGTTATGTTCTGATGACATGTATTCATGATTGGAAGTGATGATCTAACATCACATTGATGGATGTTATCTTGTGGAGAAGATTCTAGAGGAAGATTGAGTATGGTTAAAAATGTTTGACTTTTTGGCTCAATTTTATATGTAAATCATTGTGTAGGTCAACGCGGTCTTGGAAGTACATTTTGTGTATTTAATTTTGTTTTTTGGTATGTTGGATTTTATCAAGATGCTTTGCAATTTCATTTTAGGGTTTGATCAATAAAACATTAATGTCAATACATATATGCATAATCTGAACAATATCTCAATAGAGGATACATCCATTCAATCTTTTTGGGATTAACAACCTAACAAACTCTTCAAACAAATATTATTTTCATTTTAAGCACCAAGGTGAAGTGCTTTGTAACCACGAAAAAACAAGCACAAAGTTATGAAAAACACGCAAGGACTTCATCACACATCCTGCATCAAATACATTAGTAGTTTGCAGAATATGATCTTCGCCAAACAAAAATGGATGCATCCCTACACAAAAGAGCAAAAAATCATCCATCAAGAAAGATCGAACACAACCAAAATTAAAAATTAGTCTAATTAACATCTAATCTAATTTTAAAAATTTAATCTAAAAATTTAATTAACAAAACTAAAATCTAAATTAAATTAATTTAAACTAAACTAAATTAAACTAAACAATCTAAAATAACAAAACTAAAAAACTAATCTAAATACAAAAAAAAAAAAAAAAAAATCTAATTTAAATTAACAATACTAAAAATATAATCTAATCTAAAAAAAATAAAAATCCAATCTTAATTTAAAAACTAAAACTTAATCTAATTTTAAAAAATCTAATCTAAATTAACAAAATCTTTCTAATTCTAATTTAAAAAACTAATCTACATTAAAAACTAAAAACTAAATCTAATTAAGAAAATGTAATTAATTAAAGAAAAATCTAGTTCTAATCTAAATTAAATAGTAGAAACTAAATCTATAATCTAATCTAAATCTAAATTTAAACTAGTCTAAATCTAAACTTAATTAAATCTTATCTAAATGCAAATTATCTAAATCTACAACCTTAAATAAATGAAGTTAGAAGCAAAACTAAAAAACAATACTAAACTAAAGCATGACTATCTAAACTTACGTAAGCTATAGAAAAAAAATGAATGCAAAGAAAATTGCAAAAAGAAGTAAACATTCACATTTGGTTCACCATTAAATGTAGGTATCAAAATGCACACACATTCACAACAATGTCACCAAAGAAGTAAATAAAAGAAATCAAACAAAAAAAAACAATTTACTCTGTTTAAGGAAGGCCTCATTGCAACCTCCATGATGCTTGAGAATGCTTGAAAGACTCGAAAGCAAGAAGACAATAACGAGGATGCAAATTTTTAGGCCCCGTTTGTTTGCAAGAATTGGAAGTGACACTTCCCGGTTTTGGGAGTGACACATCTCGTTTTTGCAAATCCGCTGTTTGTTTCTCTAAATTGCAATTCTGGATTTGTCAAGTAAAACCAGGTTTAGACACCAAAATGAGTGGCATCATCTTCCTACTAATAGATGGAATTAGAAATCATACCCTGGTTTTGATATAATAAGGTTTTGAGTCAAATTCCAATTCCCCAAGATGCAAAACCAGGATTTCAAAACCTGGTTTTGTGATAATAAGGTTTTCACTCACTTCCAATTCCTGCAAACAAACGGGGCCTTAAGGAAATGAGAGCCTCAATTTACAGAGTTTTGAGGGAAAATCACCAAATTAGCAAGTTGAGAGCAATTGGGAGCAATTAACTAGGAGAATGTAAGAGTTCAACAGAGGAAAGTGTAAGAGATGAGGGAGTTAGGGATTGAATCCTATGTGGAAATATGAGAGATTATTTGAATTTAGAAATTCATTTAGTCTTCAAAAATTAGTAATTAGGAATTTTATAAATTAAAAAATAGGAATTAGAAATTAGGAAATTAATAATAATTTTCATATTTGAAATTAGATTAATCAATTGTGAGGAAAAGGGGAAAATTTGGGATAAATAAAGTTTATTTATTTATAATAAATTAGGACATAGGAATAGGGGATAAATTAATGGTTTATTAACCCCTAGAAGATAAATTTGATCAATTGAAAAAAGATTAATGATGAAAATGACATGATTGGACATGATCAAAAGGTCGAATTGACTAAAAAATAATATAAATTAAGGATGAAAATCAGTGATTGGTGACATGGAAGAATGACACAATATCAGTGAATGATAAAGATTAAACACACAATATAGAAGACATATTAAAAAAGAGGGGCTAGAGGCGTGAACCATTTTTTAGTGTCTACATCACTATGAAGTTTTTCTATGATGATGGAGCCTAATAGAAAAAAGTTACATTTCTATGATAAAGGCGCAAAATTAACCTTGATTTCTTAGGTTAGGTGAAGAATGTTGAATCCTTGATGATAAACCTTCCAAACAAGAGACTAATGGTGTTTGACAAAACTTGCAAAGTGTCTTGGTTTGTAAAACAATGAGAATGATCGAACTTGTTTAACAAAGGTATGTATGAACAAAATTTCAAGACTATTATTAATAAATGTATCCAACTCTAAAAATGGTACTCAAATCAATTTCTAAAATTTGTTTGAAGTGTACAGAAACACCCACTATTTTGAATTGGATGTTATTGATGCTATCATAATGATGAGAGATGACATTGATTATGATCTTACAGAGTATGGTGGTCATTGTTGGAAAACCACTACATAGGTAAGCAATTTTTGTGTGAGCAAATAAAGTTATACCAACCGGTATAAAGTATAACCAATTGGTAAAGAGAGGAGAATAGCCGAACAGGAAAATAGGTGAACAAGTGAAGGACAAATCGGTTAAGGAAGACAAGTATGCTATCGACACATTAGAAGATACAAAGAAAACATGTATACTAAGTTTTGTGACCGCGCCACTTAGGTCACGCCAGTAAAGGCATAAATGAAGATACCACCAACCGGTCAGTTCAGTGAACAGGTAAAACCAAAGATTATTGAACAGTTTTGTTCAATTGACTAAAGTGGTTATGACGGTGTAAGATTCAATGAATCGGGACAAAATAAAAAATGTAATACATTGTTTACAAAGTTTAATAAGTCAATTTATTGGTAGTTTTGTATAGATCCAATTATGAATCCAAGGCATATTCTAAGCAATAATATTGAAGGAATATTTCACATTGGAGATAACAAATTGAAGTTTGTCATGGACAATGTGGTAAGGATTTGAAGTTGCGATGAGTTAGTTATGAATGATAAAGATATTTTGGAGGGAAACATAAACCCTAATTAGGTTTACAATCAAAGGTGAAAGGATATAATATGATAGCTGGTGCTATTGTGAGGGAGTGGTGATGTGAGAAAAGAATAGTTGAGGTGTTGGTTGTAAAGTAAGATCTTGGACAACAATTGCAGAGA
The DNA here is from genome assembly GCA_018584345.1 of Thuja plicata. Classification (NCBI taxonomy): domain Eukaryota; kingdom Viridiplantae; phylum Streptophyta; class Pinopsida; order Cupressales; family Cupressaceae; genus Thuja; species Thuja plicata. The sequence continues at coordinate 1,189,914 of MU228494.1, read as the reverse complement.
TAATTTCCTAGAAGATTCAGGATTAGGTTCAGAACAAGAACAAAGCATCAAAGGATCTGATTAGCATTCAAAAGTTCATTTCACAAGTCAATTTTATTGTTGTATTCCTAACAGTTTCAATAAGTTAAATCCCTTAACCGGGTAGTCTCTAACAATACTTTATTGTAAATCCCTTAACAGGGCGAACACTGTAATAGTGTGATTAAATCCTTTAACAAGGTAGCCTGTAATAGGACTTTAGATACTTTTAACAAGGTATTATTCACTCCTAATAGGGTGAATCACCTAGAAAGTGACATATTGTAAGCTCCCAATAGAGAACTCTTTTCTACTGTAGTGAGAAGATTGCGGGTGTCATCCCCACCATGGTTTTCCCTCTAAACAAGGGTTTTGATGATAAAAATATGAGTGTTATGTGTTTGGATGTATTGTCATTTCATTCATTGCACTTTTACTTTAAACTTATAGTTATATGCTTATTAGTTTGGAAGTTTCTTTTGTTGCTTCTTAAGGGCTTAAGGAAAAGTCTAAAAATTTTATTGGTCCTGATTCAGCCCCCTCTCTATGCCTATTATTTCCAAAAATTGGTATTAGAGCTCAGAATCTCTAGAGGAAAAGTTTGACAACTTGAGGAGTAGATTCGAGGAGATGGAAAGCTATAGCTATGAAAGACAGTTGGAGGAAGCCAACGGGATGATTGAGGAGTTAAATAAAAAACTTAAGGCTTCATTGGCTAAAAGGATAGAATTGTTTGAACAATTAAAAGACAGTTTAGACAACATTGATGAATTGTCCGAAGGAAGTGTTAACTTTGAAGAAGTTAAGGCATCAATAGAAGATCTGATGGAAAAGAACAAGATCTTAACTGAAGAAGCAACCAAGATGAAAAGAGAACAAGAAAGTCAAGCTATAAGAATGTGTGAAGTGCTTGAAGGCATGAGAGTTGTTGAAGATGCAAAAAGAACTATTGAAATTGCAAAGAATGTTTAAGAAATGATTAAAGAAAAGGACATTATACTTCAAAGATTGACACATGAGAACCATGCACTAAATGAACAACTAAGTGACATCGGTGATGAAAACTTACAAATGTGTGTTGAAAATGAATCATTGAGACATGAGAATGAACAACTAAAAGAACACTTGAAGATTGAGATAGAGATAAATGAAAAACTTAAGAAATATGAAAAAATCATACAGAAGATCGATGATAAATTGAAGAATCAAAGGCGATGTAGAGATATATCTGGTCTAGGATATACTAGTGATAGCAAATTTGAAAAAGGAGAATTATCCAAGTCTACTATTGAAGAAAAATCAAATATTCCTAACATTTATATAAGTCCACAAGGTAAGAGACCTACTCAACCCACTTGTTACAATAGTGGAAAGTGTGGACACACTACTAATGTATGTAGAATCCAATCGGTGAATGTTCTAAAAACTACTCATTTTGATGGTTATTGTTATAATTACAGTAAGTATGGTCATCAAGCTTATGAGTGCAGATAAAGAACCAGTAGTAGATCATCTTAAAGGAGTTTCAATGGCTACTATTATACATGCAACCAATTTGGACACAAGGCAGAATATTTCAGATCAAGGATACCTAAAAAACTGATGAGTGTTCTAAGAAGAGAAGGTAATATGAATGTCACATGCACTGTTTGTGGAAACTATGGACACGTGGCTATGAATTGTCGATTGAGGAATCCTAGAGGTAATGTTGGACCCTAAAGAACAATAGCTATGGCATGATTTTATTTAATAAGATTGGACATCTAGCAAGAGATTGTAGATACATGAACCAGTAAATAAGCAATGAAGATGAGAAAGGTAAAAATATTGTTAATGTTGAAGAAGTGGGGAATGAGATAAAAAAGGTATGGGTGAAGAAGGAAGAAATTAAAGAAGATGCCAACGCATGAATAGGTAACCCTACATCCTCTGGCTCAAGGGATTCATCCTCAAAATAAGAAAGTAACTTTTGCTTAGGGATTGAATTTCATTTTTATATCTAACCGGTCCCTTATAATGATGAACGGTAATATCTATTTGCATAGTGAGATGGATTGATGTTAATTTTGATGAATTGCACAAACATGATTTGTTTTGATTAAGTAAAAATAGGTTTTACAAGGACCTGAAACCTTTACAAAGAGTTAAAATATAGCATTAAAGTTTAATAGGAATTGTGTTGTAACACCCAGAAACTAAAGCCTGAAAAAAATAGAAACAATAGGCTAAACCTAAAACAAGACAACAAAAAGATAGTACAGCAGGAAAAAAGACAACTAAAAACTTTTCGTTAAGTCTTCAACCTGGATCACCATAATCTGGATGTGATCAGTAGAGTTCTTGATCTCTTCCAACTCCTTATCATCTTTGGTTCCATTCTTCCTTGTGCTAGCCCGTGTATGCTTTCCTGGTCCCATAGTGTCCTTTAGATCCTTTCCCTCTTTTTCACCCATTTCCTACTCCATCTTTCCTACCAAGAACTTAGAATGTTCTGTGTATGCTTTGAGGCTAAAAAGGATTTGCTCCCCAATTTTATGCATTGTTTCTTCCATTTTATCCACTATGTTCTACATCATTTGAAGCTTGCCCTCAAAATCCCCATTAATATCCTTATCCTCTTTCTCTTTCAATCTTTTTCCATCTCATAGACCTTCTAAACCATTTCAACATAATAATCTGCCCTACCAACCACATGCTTCATTTTATCGAGGCATACAGAAACAAGTTTATCCCCAAAAATAATCTCCTTAATGATGTTAAGCTCGCATCGCATCACCCTCATTTGCTTTTTAATTTTACCGACATCATCTATCAAATTTCCCATTATGCAAGTAAAATCCACCAGGCATTTCTTATCTTTAGTCATATCATTAACCCCACTTCTCTCCTTATCAATACCCTCCACACTCTTATCCCCAACCTGGTTAACACTATGCAAATTTTCTTCCTTCTACAGATAAATTTGGCCCTCGCCCAGATTTCCAATGTCTCCCTCCATCTTACCTTCTTCCCTTATCTCCTCCCCGTTATTTGCCCTAGTACTCTTCTCCTGTTCCAAAACCTCATCATCCTCAAAGGAAAGAATAATACACCTTTTACTGGTGCTTTTCAACCTTTTATTCTTTTCTTTTGTGGCCACTGATCTCACCTTTTTTTTCCTTTTGTTACCCTCCTTCCCCTTTTCCTCCTCATAGTCTTCATCTTTAGTTTCCTTTTCTGTTTCAGACTCTTCTGCAGCAGCCTTCTTCTATTTTTTCTTTTAAGAAGAGCCTTTTAAATTTCCCTTCTTCGAGGTAAAAGCCCCAGATGGCTCCTCATCATCCTTTGTTTCCTCTTCATACATCTTATCTTCTTCATCTCCTTTTATCTCATCATCATCCCTGGCTTTACCCTTCAGGAATGGTTTTATCACTTTTTTTTTTTGTTTTGAGAAGGTCATACACCAGAATCATGAGGCCTTGGTGTGAGGCATGGTCCCCTTTCGGGTCCTTCTGAATACTTTTAATAGTAAAATCCAGCGAGCTCAACAAATAAAAAGGTAGGCTAACTTTCATATTATGTCTAAAATGATTTAACAACATAAAGTGGTGCATGTAAGCTCTGGTAAATCTATGATCAAGCCTGCTATAGATGATAACAACATATAACACATACCTCCACGGCCGAGAGATGCACTTAGGTTTGTGATAGGAAGTGTCCTCCTTCACCAATCTCATCTTTTCCTCCTCTATATCAAGAAATTTCTCAGAGGCTTTGTCAGAGATACTTCTATCTATGTAAAATTTTAACTCTTCCGTGCTCATTCTAGTAGCTTCCACTATAATATCCTCTGTAACCTCCATTATCTGATTACCAAGTAACACTTTTCCATTCTTCCAAGTTTTGAAGAACTACTTAATGATAGAAGGGTTTCTGCCATGCAATCTCTCCATAAATCCCGCCATACCACTTTTTTATGGATGTTCCACACCTCCTTGTTCTATTTCCACTCTTCACAATTCACAAGTTCAAATCTCTTCTTACTACCTCCCATTTCTTCTCTCTGCTTAACTTTCACCGTTTCTCTATTAAAACCACAAATTTCATTCTAAGTAAGATTGGCTTCACTATGCTTTGCAAACATAACCCAGAATATATGCCAAATTAGGAGCATCGTCACATAATTATACTTCGTGCTGACAGATAAATGATGAAACCTCACTTTGTAATCAATAATCTTCATTAAAAATACCATTTAAAACACTTTTTGCCTGCTCCGTAAAAGGTCACTATCTATTGATGCTTTTGCCTCAAATGGAAGATCATCCCCATCATCCCATTTCGTCATCATCTCCAATTTGTAGGCCATGTTAGCTACCCAATCAGCAAGCGCATTAGTTTCTCTGAAGTTATACGTGATAATACATTCCTCAAAGGAACTTGTTAAGTTTTTTTCTTTATACATAACATTATAAATGGTCCATGAGGGGGTAAAATCATTATTTAAACATCTTATAATATTTAAAGAGTCCCCTTCAAGCCAAAGTTTCTTGCAACCCTTCTCCTTAGCCAGAACTAATCCATGAAAAGTCGCATTAGCCTCAACAACATGATTAGTTTGATTACCAAGAGGTAAAGCAATCACACCTTTGCAAACACCATGCTCATCTCTTATCACCATACCATATCCAGCCACCCATGGGTTACCTTTAGCAGCTCCATCAAAGTTAACCTTCATCTACCCACTAGGAGGGCAATCCCATCTAGCTTCATTTCTCATGGAATATTTCTGACACTTTTTCATATTACCTTTAATCTTCCAATTATCAAAGAAAGTAATGTCCTCCATACTTGAAGGTTCAATTAGGTTCCCTCTTAAATAAATATTCTCCAGCGTATCTCTTTTGATCTTATGAAAGACCACCTTTTCATTACAAGACTTATTTATGAAGACTCTATCATTTCTTTCTTTCCAAACTGCCCAACAAATATAGGGTAAAATAAATTTCCAGACATTAGCCACTGTTTCATTTTTTGAGGGAGGTATCTAGGAATTGAAAAGACTTTGTAATTCCTCCATTCCACATTAAGTAGTTTTAAGAATTTGACCCATAACTTGCACACATAGCAGCAATGGATGGTCATATGATTAACAATTTCCTCATCCTAATTGCATAAGTAACAAATGTTAGCCATAGTCATGCCTCTTCTTCTCAATTTATTAGTAGTTGGGATCTTATTTTGGAGCATGGTCCAAAAGAAGACATTGATTTTAGGAGTAAGGCCTTTTATTCAAGCATTAGCCCAACAAGGCACAATTTGATTCTCATAATCTTGATGATACAAAGAAGAAATAGAGAAGTTCGCCTTAGTATTATACTTCCAAATAAGGTTTTCCTCTTCCTTAATCAAATTCATAGAGTTCAGGATTTTATTAAGCTTCCCAAGAGACTGATCAATAACAAAGAAATCAACACAATGGTTTCTCTCCCAATAGTCAGCGACTTTAAGACCAAACCTCAACTTGCACTAATCCACAAAAGCCTTCCACTCAGGAATCTCCTTCAAAGGATTGTTCATCAACCACTCCTCATCCAAAAACTGTATTGTCCTTCCATTCCCCACTTTCTATTTAACTCCTTTTATAATGATCTCCTTATTTCTCAAGACATTTTTCTAGATAAAGGACCCCCCAGGGATGATATCATTACTAAGAAAGCTTTGTAGATAAGGGAACTCCTTGTTGTAAATTTTCTCCCATATGGTTGTCCATTCACCATTAGATTTATAATATCTCCAAATTAGTTTAGCAAGAAGGTGATCATTTTGTCTCCTAATTCTGCGCAGACCTAAACCCCCTTTATTCGCCAGCCTGCATACCTTCTCCCAAGAAATAAGAGCTATCCTTTTCTTCTTTTCCACCTAGGTCCATAGGAAGGTTTTCTGAATTTTTTTGATAGCTTAACACAAAGATGAATTGTTATGAAACATTGATTTTATCATTTGCAAAAAGTTATGTATTAATGCTACTTTTAACATTAACCAGTGGAAGTTGTAATCGATAGAGTGATATCAGTGAACTGCATTTAATGTTTAGTTCCAACTAGCCATTGGACAAATTTTGGGGCAAATAAATTATAGAAAACCTATTCATTATTTACCTTTCATTTCATAGAGCATTTACAGGAGCAAAGTGATATTTCATATTGTGATTGATTGAGAGAATTGTTTGAGCTAATCACTTATAGATATTTGAACTGCGAATTTGAAAGCCCTGATCGAGATATTTAGCAGAACAATGATCATTTGTGAAGGAATTTGGTGTGTTTGAGTTACAAAGCATAAATCTATTGAATCACTATGGCGTCAAGGATTGCTACACCTACATTGATCGAGATAACAAAGGAGGTGGAACCATAACATAAGCTCCACCCATTGAAGGCAACGAAAGTTGACAAAAATGGTGCCCTATCCCTAATTCCACCTCGTGTTTGGTTAATTGAAGACATAAGAATATTTATCCACTTGCAATATTGTTGAGCTAGGTAATGAGAAAATATGAAATAAGTACTTAGCGATGTGCAACAATGGTGAACTAAAAGATGCGTTCAAAAATCTTCATACGAAGGGTTTGGCACACAATTTGGAGTTACCTGAGATTTTCAAGGAGGAATGGATTCAATATTTCTTGAGTCATTTTCACGATCAATTCATATGGATGGAGGAACCAATAAAAATCACCAAGGATTTGATTCATCTGATAACAGGTTTCTCAGCGGATGGGAACCTTGCACCCTAAGGCAAATATCCACGAAGACTATTAGACAACTTACTAAGTCCAAACAAGATCATAGAGCAATGAAAATAGATGACATTGAAGATCAAGAAGTTCAATTTGCAACCATGATAGTTGATTACAAGGTTTATCAATTTAGCCATTTGAATAGTGTGCCCTGTGGAGCTATTCACGCCGCTTACCATATAGTGAAGGAAGGAATGAAATATGACCTAGCTGAGATGGTGAGAACACAACTTTTGGAAAATTTGAAGAGAATTCAAATAGACAAGAAGAAATCACTAAAGTTTGGATCGCTTTTGGTATGTATGTTCTTCTATGTGCAAAAAAGAATTCCCAGTAAAGGAGTGGTAACTTGGAAGACAGATAGACCAGCCTTATACCAAATAAAAAAATACATAAGTGAACTAAGAGATAACCTTAACAATGTCATGTGGGGATATTTTAAAGACATTCAAGACAAAATGCACAAGAGGTATAGGATACCTCCACACATTGTGGAGAAGTACAAAGACACTATTTGTTTTCTAGTTGATACTGACACTTGTAAGATACAAGCAACAGATCCCAGAATTTCATGGATACCTGATATGGGATATGAGACCGATGAACATCTTTTGACCTTGAACATTAAAGCTTTATTAAAGCTACCAGTTAAAAAATAAGCAAAGAGGTATGGTACTTTTGAGGAGGCTTATGAAAGAATTACTTTGCAACTCAAAAAATCAAGAATAAAGAGGAAAGAAAAGAAGATAATTAATCACTTGGAGGAAAAGTTTATTACTAGTGAAGGTAGTAGTTCGACAAGTGAGAAACAAAATAACATTCATTATGCTTATGCTAAGAGAAAAAGGAAGCAAGTTGAAACTCAGAGTAAGGCTCCAGAGCTACCATCGGTAGAAGAGTTTGGTATGGAGCAGAGTGTTGAAGGGAAATCTTCTAACCCTATTCCAGCTGAGCCATATCAACCTTTCAAGAAAAGGACATATGTAAAGAGGAAAAATAGAGGACAGGAAAAGGCCTCTCCTAGAAAGGAAAATAAGAAAATAGAAGTAGACTGTAAGAAAATTGATTCTGAGAAGGAAATCACTGACATGGGGAAGTTTGGAAAGACAAAAGTTCAATATTCCTAAGAGTTCAATAGAAGTTGCTAATGCAATAAAGGAACATGGAATGATAGGTAATATCAATAACTTTAAATTCTCTAAGTTATTTGATGAGGACAAGAAAACTATTGAAGATGCTATTTTATTTCATTTTCACAATTTCATCAGAACACCCAGTCAAATCAAAAGTCATATTGTTGATGTACTATAAGAAGTAGTTAATGTCAGATAGGAGGCTTCCCCAGAGACTGAAAGAAAAAAGAGAAAGGACACTTCTCTATACAATGACACATTTTATAGTAAAGGAAATATATGAAACACTTGAGAAATATAAAGTCAAATTCAGTGTTGAACATAGAAATGCAAAGCTACTAACTGGGAAAGATAAAGAAGTTGAAGAAGAGATAGTGGTCATATGGAAAAGGATATTCAACATGGATCAACCATAGGTAATAGATACAATAGGTACATCTCAAGTAGATGATACTTTTACTTTGAATGAGATAATAGGAGATGTGTTAGGAAGCATTCCAAGTATGGTTACTCATATAGACCTAACAAAAGATTCAGCTGATGATGTTATGATTGAGGATATCACTGATAATCCCAACTCTCCTATGGTTGGAGATGAAGTTGAAGATATTCCACTTCAGTCTCCACTTGATGTAAATCCAGTTGAGATCAATTATGATTTAGTTGATGTTGAAACACACAAGGTCGATGAAACAGAAATGAGTAAATAAACAGAACTAGTAAATGAGACCACAAATCAACCAAAGGACACATCAAAACAGACAAAGGATATAGAACAAGGTGAAGATACTCAAGAAAAAAAGATGAACAATAGAAAAATCAAGAATAGGACAAAGAGACAAAAAAAAAACTGATACAATTAATATTGGTATTGGTGAGCAAAGAAATAAAGATGGAGTTGAGACACCAAAGGTTAACACCCCAATGACTCACAAACTAATGCAGAGGATACCAGAGAGAAGAAAAAGAGAAAGATAATAGAGGAAGGTGATGAAGAAGAATATGAAGAAGAAGAAGAAGAGGAAGAAGAGGAAGAAGATGATCTAGAATTTGAAATTATGAAGAAATATTTTAATAAGCTGAAGCCCAAGGAATAGTTACTATTTTCAAAGAAACTAGCAAAAAAGCATGAGAAGAATAGAATTAAGTAGAAGTACAAAACAAAACAAATGAGGAGCACCATTACTATACTTTATGATCTAGTATTTGATGTAGATATTGATGAAGAAGCTTCTATGATTGATCAACTCAAAACCTTAGTTGATGCAATTACCAGTCTAGATCATGACATGGAAGAGGAAATGATTAAGAGAGAAGGGAAGAGATTGGAGAAGGAGATGATGTAGAAACTACTAAAGAAGATTGCACTTGAGAAAGTTTCACTATATGAACTAGTTAAGAAACTCAAGGAATCATTACTTGAGGTCGAACAACTCTTTAACAGAACATCTATTCTAACCAAGTTCACTGTAGATATCAAGTCAAAGAAGGAAGAGCTGGAAAAAGAGTTGGATACACTTGTCAACCAATTGGATCCATTGAACAGTTCAATGATGGATCACAATGCAAAACTGAAATAATTGATACATACGGAAATGGAACTTAAAGTAGAGGAGGACATGATAAGGATGACATTTCTAGAATTACAAGGATTTCTAACTCCGCACATGGATATCATCCAAGCCTATCTTAAGAAATCTAAAGTGTTGATAGGTACTCTAGATATGATTACAATTGATAGTATGGAAGATCTGGCTTCAGGCATAATGATCATCACATTTCCCTGACTACACTTAAAGAGTCATGGGAGCATTTGCTTTCCACTGAAAAGGTACATTTCAAGACTATATTTGAAAAAATGTAAAGTATAAACACTCTTGTATATACCTTTTTATCATAGTTTTTGGCATTATTGTAAAAAAAGGGGGAGTATATAAGTAGATCAAAAGAGGGAGTATATCGTAGAAAGAGTATGTAGAGGAGTTATAGACTCAAAGGGAGTATGTAAGTAGATATGATGTATAAGTTCTGAACTGTTGAAGTTTTGAAATTTTGAAAAAAAAAATTCCATCAATGCCAAAGGGGGAGAATTATGATATCAAAATGATGAGAGATGACATTGATGATGATCTTATAGAGTATGGTTGTCATTGTTGGAAAACCATTACATAGGTAAGAAATTTTTGTGTGAGAAAATAAAGTTATACCAACTGGTATACAGTTTAACCAATCGATAAAGGGAGGAGAATAGGTGAATAAGAGAATAGGTGATCAAGTGAACATGTGAAGGACAAGTCGGTTAAGGAAGAAAAGTATTCTGTTAGTACATTAGAAGGTACAAAGACAACATGTATACTAATTTTTGTGACTGCGCCACTTAGGTCACACCAGTAAAGGCATATATGAAGATACCACCAACCAACCAGTTTAGTGAACAGGTAAAACCAAAGGTTATTGAACAGTTTTGTTCAATTGACTAAAGCGGTTATGATGGTACAAGATTCAATGAATCTAGAAAAAAAGAAAAATCTAGTACACTATTTACAGAGTTGAATAAGTCAATTTATTGGTAGTTATGTACAGATCTAATTATGAATCCAAGGCATATTCTAACCAATAATATTGAAGGAATATTTCACATTGGAGATAACAACTTGAAGTTTGTTATGGACGACGCGGTGATGATTTGAAGTTGCAATGAGTTATTTATGATTGATAAAGATATTTTGGAGGGAAAATGAAACCCTAATTAGGTTTACAATTGAAGGTGAAAGGATATAAGATGATAGTTGTTTCTATTGCGAGGGAGTGATGAAGTGAGAAAAGAACAGTTGAAGTGTTGGTTGTAAAGTAAGATCTTGGACAACAATTACAGAGACAATTTCAGAGAAGATTTAAGATAAGGTTCAGAACAAGAATAGAGCATCAAAGGATTTGATTAGCATTCAAAAGTGCATTTCATAGGTCAATTTTATTGTTGTATTCCTAACAGTTTCAATAAGTTAAATCCCTTAACCAGGTAGTCTCTAGCAAGACTTCATTGTAAATCCCTTAACAAGGTGAAGACTATAATAGTGGGATTAAATCCTGTAACAAGGTAGTCTGTAATAGGACTTTAGATACTTCTAACAAGGTACCAGTCACTCCTAATAGGGTGAATCACCTAGAAAGTGACATATTGTAAGCTCCTAACAGAGCACTCTTTTCTACTATAGTGAGAAGATTGTGGGTTTCATCCCCACCATTTTTTCCCTCTGACCAAGGGTTTCCACAATTAAAATCTGAGTGTTATGTGTTTGGATGTATTTTCATTTCATTCATTGCACTTTTACTTTAAACTTACAGTTATATGCTTATTAGTTTGGATGTTTCTTTTGCTATTTCTTAAGGGTTTAAGGAAAAGTCTAAAAGTTTTATTAGTCCTGATTCACCCCCATCTTAGTACCTATTATTTCCAACATTTGTAAATGGGATGAAATAGGAAGTTTATGCCATGGAACTCAAGGTTCATGCAATGTTTTGGTAAACTGTCAATTTTCTTACAGTTTTGACAAAGTGACTGTATGCGACCAACTAATTGGTAAATGTGATGAAATTTTTCATGTATGCAATACAAAAACATGTAAATGCAATGGGGAATCTATCATATGAAATGGAATTTCTTACAAATATGGTAAAACTTTTGAAAAATGTGATATACTGCCTAATTTTCTAGGAAATTGTGAAGTGTTGGTGTTTGTTTGATGTTTTGTTTATAAATGGATGATTTCTTTTGATGTTTTAAGACCACGAAAATACAAAAATAGATTTAAACACTTGTTTTGTATAATATTTCTACAACATTGAGTGTGTATTTGAATGATTTTCACAAGATTAACACATGAAAATAATTCAAGCAAGCAACCTAGGGATTTTGGCTTCAATGTATCATTTATAGGCTCACATACATGAAATAAATTTTGAACTTTATATTCCTGGCCCTCGTGCTCTATGTCCCTCCTTATGTAAGAGGTAATTTCATGTGAAGATGATGACAAAATAATTCACTTTAATAGGTCTTCAAGTAGTGACTACTGAATTTAAGGGGCTTACATAGGGTGAGTAACTTACAAGGGCAACACAACCCTTGTGCACTATAAATGATACACCACAGATAATAGGTAGGCTTTCTATTTAACCAGGATGTAGAAAAGGTTCCATTCAAAAAATTTGAGAATAAGATCCATTACAGAGGTCTCCCACCCTTGATAAATCATGGTTTTTCACACTTAAAGAAGTACTAGAGGAGAGTTATTCTCAAGTCTTTTTGTTAATCACAATTTTCATTACGATTACATCTTTTTTATAGTGGGTAGATTTTATTAGCTTTAGTTGTTCCCCACTTGGGTCGTTCCCTCTCACCATCCATTTTAAGGCAAATATCATAAAGCAAGCCCACTAAAGATAAATTACAGTTATTGAAAATGAAACATTAATCTAGGTGGGTCTAGTATTTTGATCACCCAAAAGAGGGGAGAGTATATCCCTATCACTTCTGATCCACAAGCGCAAAGTACACTCAATTATTTCCTTGACATTTCTAACTAGGTGGGATCTAGTTGGGTTTTGTATTTTGATAACCCAAAAGAGGGGAGAGCATATCCTTACCACTTTGATCCACAAATATGCAAGATCATTCAATTAATCAATGTTTGTAAAACGAAAGTGCAAATTCAAGAATTGATTTAGTGCATATATTTTCAATTTTTTTTAATTTAATTGCCACAAGCTAAAGATCAAGATTAGTATCACAAGAGAGTTAGAAATAAAATCAAGAAGTAGCATTCAAATCTATGTCAACATTAAATTTAGCCTGATACTTTTGAAGGATAATACCATAACGATCGAAAGCTTTAATTCATTCTTGAATTACAATTGATTCATTTCCCCATTTTACCCTTTCTATGTTTGCAACTCAATTTTTCAAATCTTTCCTTGAGTAACAATCTGGATTCCTTCTGATAAATTTCCTCAATTCAGTGACCCTTAACATCTATAAAACATAAAAAACATAGATCATATTCTAAGATTTTTACTTTCTCCAGAAAAGGTCAAATGTGAATATCTTTGTAGTAAATGTGAAATCATTTGAATTAAATGTGATGCCATGTAATTAAAAACTGAAATAAAAATAAGAAAATTATATTTTCTTTAATCCAAATTTGATGAGAATTTATTTATATGTGACTATCTATCAAACCTGCAAAACCTACAAGAAAGTTGCAAAACTATCGGCTAGAAACTACATATTAAAATGCGACAATATGCAAAGAAAATGCGACAGAATATCATTCAAATGTGATAGTATTTATTGCATGTCATGAAATGATCTTTAAATTAAATGTGAAGTTATTAAGATCAAATGTGATGATATTTGTAACAGATGTGGTGAACTTCATGGTGAATGCGACAGTTTGCCTAATTTCTGGAACCTGCAAGTGAAAGCTACAATAAAAACATGATCAAATAGATTAGAAAGGTCCAGGGCATGGGCTCCATAGTGGGTGTCAATAAATGTAAGTGATTATTTGAATCACAAAATATAACGAAACATTAGTTCAAGTAGTTAGATCAAATTTTGGTAAAGAAATGATAAAAATGCGAAGTAAAACTACTCAAGAATGTCTCATTTCTCTCTAATCCTAAGGATCTACATAATTTGCTCTTAGTTGTAATTAGATCTCATAGATGCAAAATTAGGAAATGATAATTGATATGAAGATGCAAGCTATTTGATGAATAATTAAGCTAAAAGGATGAAAGATTTAAGCTAAAATGACGAAGAAAAATACAAGATTAAGTATAAAATCAACTAAGCTAGATGTTATGCAATGAAAAATGACATTATGATGATGATTCAATGAATTGAAATGAAAATATAGTATAATGTACTTTCTATAAATGAAGTGGATGATAATGAACTAGATATGCTTTTTATTTATAGGATTTTCCAAGGCCTTGGGAGTGAGTTATGTCTAACCATGGTAAAGTTAATTAGTTGAGGGATGAATGGTCAAGATTACTTGTTGAGATTGAATAGCTAGGATAGAAAAGGAAATTTGGTGATCCTTGTGCTTTTCTCTCATTGGTTGTAATTTGGTCTTTTGTCCTTTTTTGGTTGGTGAGAGAAACTAGGATTTAATTAATTTTAAAAAAATAATTATTTTAGTCATAGATGATGTGTCATGTGATGAATTGGTTAGAATGTGATGAGGTGAAATAAGACATGAATATGGGAGTTTGATTTTATGTGGAAGAATTAATCAATTAGAATGAACTATATAATTAAATGTTTAATTCAATTACATAGTAGACAAATTTTGATTTTATTAATTAAATTGCTTGAATTTAATTAATGTTTGATTTTGACCATTTTTAGGTGTATATAAGAGGCTAATTTAATCTAACTTTTTTGGGCCTCTGGATTTTGGACATCAGGAAATTGCATCATTTTATCTGTAGATGCGACTCTGTATTATGTGAATGTGATGTCTAAGCTCTCAATTGCATCTTTGTATTATGTAGTTGCATTGAATTGCTATTAGTTACATCGAATGACCCTGAAAAACAAAAAAAAAAACAATTAAAAGGTTGTTAGAAAATAGAATAATTGTGTATCAATAAGCATTAACCACGTATTAAAAATATGCAATTGCATCATTAGATTAACAGTTGCAGCAAATAAACTTGCATACAGAAAGTAGAATAAATAGAACACTGTCAAAAAATACAGAATGATAGCGTTGTATAAAAAATAAAGGAAGTGATTGAACATGTAGATACGGAAATTTATCCATGATTGTGTTGCATGGTTTTGTTCTTGCAAAAAAATTAAAATCATGACAATCAGAAATAAAAGTGCTTCATGTTGGGTTCACCAGATGTCGTAAGGGGTAAGATTTTGAATAAGTTTGTAAACCTACAATAACAATAGTTAGATCCAACCACAAAGATCTATATTTTTAAAAATCCTACTCCTTACACAAGAGAGAAATAAAAAATGAATGCAAAAGAATAAAAATAATATCAATTCAATATCAAATGCAAAGATTCAATTCAAATTTCTCTCCCTTGGCCTTCTCCTTTTCATGCAATGTGGGCTCTTAGATATTGCTCCAATTATGACAACATGAAAATTCAAAGATTGTTGTTGTTGAATTATGAGAATTAAACCTCATTATATATAATTCTAAACTTCAATAAGGGTTGGGTGATTGGACAAATAACTGAAATTGACTAGACAGATGACTAAACTTGATTGAATAGAAAAGTGAGATGAATTGATAGTTAAGTGGTTGCATGACAAATGACTAAGCTTGATTGAATAGAAAAGTGAGACTAATTGATAGTTAAGTGGTTGCATGACAAAATTGATTAGATAGTTAACTCAATTGACTAAGAGTGGGATGGATAGATTAATTAGAAGATTGATTGCATGACTGAGAAGACTGAATTGATTAATTAGTCAGACTAAATTAAATGAAAAGAATAATTATTAGTGAGTAATAGTTAAAAATGGTGGAAGTGGAGGAATGATTAGCATTAAATAAATTCAAAATTTTTTTTTTTTTTGATTACGGTAAAAATAGGTTTTGAAGGGACCCCGAAACCCTTTAACAAAGCTGAGAAAAGAAAGGCATTAAAGCCCAGAGAACAACAGACTGCCCCAAGGAAGGAAGCAAGCTACAAAGGGACAGATCCCAGATTTAACAATAGGCAGAAGCAAAACAAAAAACAAAATAAAACGCTGGAAGGAAAACAGAGAGAAGAACCGCCAGCACCGAGATCAGAACAGAGTCTTCAGGAAACTCTCAGAATCCTCCAGCTGAGTCTTCATAGTCATCACGTTCTCTCTCAGCTTCTGGACATCTTGATCCTCAACCTTCTACTTCTTGGATCTAGTGCGAGTGCCAGGTCCCATCTGCTGGGAAGGATCAGAATGTTCAATGGTGTCTTTGTTTCCTTCCAGCCATTTGCTCAGAGACATCAAATTCTCCAAAGTAGCCCTCATACCAGTGTTCACCAGCGTAAGCAAATGTTTTAGCATTTCCTCATTGCCGCTTATTTTCTTCTGGATAGGTATCATGGCTAACTCAACAGCTTTTTTAATTTTTTCATCAATTTCAGAGCCGTGATCATGAACAGGAACATTGACATTTTGAGGAAGGTCATTTCTGAGAATAGTCATAGTTTCTTCAATCAAAGAGCTCTTATTTTCCAGCTTGATGCATCTATTCTTAAGTTCAACTAGGTCACTCTGCACCCATTTATCCAAATTGTAGCTATAGATAGATTTATTTTTTGCAATCTCAAGGGGAGACATAATAATGGTCCTTCTGACCTGAGAATCCATCCTTCAAATATCTCTTTGAAGAG
>MU228494.1:1149143-1173517 GCA_018584345.1 Thuja plicata | reverse complement strand
GAAGAGACTGAGGTTTTCTACCCTGAAGAATTCTGTCACTTTCTTCTTCCATATTCTCTTTCTCAGAGCTAGGAGATTCATGGGACTCCAAGTTTTCCTCTTCCAGAACCTTAAAACTATTATCCCCCGAGTTATCAGCATTACTATCCATTAGATTAATATCAGTTTCTTTATTCTTCTCAGCCTCAATCTCTTTATTCTCTTTTCCTTCTATATTATCATTCTCCAGAACAGAGTTAAATTTTTCCCCTGTTTTAAGATTATCATGAATTTCCTCAAGGATTTCCTTAGCATTTTTAATTTTAGGATCCTCCGAATCCTTCACCACAGGGGTCTGGGTAGTGGGGGAAATCTCAGCATTAGGATCCATCTGAAGATTCTGGACACCTTCAAATTCTGTTTCCTGAGGGATATGCTTCTCACCATCAGACTCCTGGAGGAAAGGACTTGCAGGGGTGTCCAGAACAATTTATTTTGTTGTGCTTGAGAGAAATAAATAAAAAAATATTTATTTTCAGAAGAATTCGTTTGCATTGGGGAAGTGGAAAATTAATTAAATTAATGATTTATTTAGTTTTAGAAGACACAATCAAGTAATCAAAATTATCACTCAATTGTGGTAATAATAACAATGATGATATTTTTGATTAAATAATGCAATTATTTAATTAAACTAAAGAAAAGAGATTAATTAAATAATAACAACTATTTAATTAATTTTTAGAATAATAATTAGAGAATATTGACAGAATATTAAATAGAAATTAAATAATCAAATAATTAATTAAAATTATTCAATTATTGGAATTGGAGGGAAATGATTATTTTGAAATTTGAATTAGGAAGAAAGACACACATTAATAAAAAAATAAAATATTATTTAATTAATTAAGATGAGCATTAGTAAAATTGTCATGCACAGGTGATAGGACAATTTTAAGTGTCTACATTTTGCCCCTCTTTGAGGCAATGCATTTTTAGGCATTGTTTCAAAGAATTAATTAAGAAAAATCATGCCCTCATATGCCCCGATTGAATCGCGATAGTGACTAGGTAATATGATGCCCCCTCAAAAAATTGAATGAAAAATATGGATAGAAGCTCGATTTTTTGACAAAGTGACTAGAATCGCAATGAAAATTACGACACTAAAAGGAGGTGTTTGGAAAACCTTCTGGGCTCTGAAAGGTAAAATTTTACAAGCTTGGTTCAAAATGGGAGTATGCACATCCACCGAGGAGGTCTAGGGGGTATAAATAGGGCTTATGATTGATTTTTAAGGTCATTTTTCACTCTTGAGCTTTGCAAATTTAGTGAAGAAGAGGAGGTCTACGAGCAACGTTAGCAAGTGATGTTGGCTTACGGTGATGACATTCACATCAACAAGAGGGTTAGGCTATATTAGTGAATAGAGGGGCCCCTAGCACTAGAGAGTACTTTTGAATTATGCATTTATTGTCTCATTTTTTGTGTTTTACAATTTTTTCCTCTAGGTCAAACTGTGCACATGTGATGCATTTGACAGTCACATTCGCTGCAATTGTTGCCTGTGCAATGCAATTGACTAGGTAGCAATTTTATAATCAAGTTGCAAGTGTCTCTTATTTAATGCATATGCATTTTATTAATCACAATTGTATATAGCATTAGACGCACGTGTACATATGATTAACCACAATTGTAAAGTAGAATGCAATATAATCAAGGCACATTTGCATATGTAATCTAATGCATTTGCATGGCATATTAGTTCTAAATAATTACATATGTTTGTAAAAATCATTCAATGCATTTGCTTTGGTAATGATAAATAAGAAATTAATAAATGCATTTTGACATGTGGTAGAATAGATAAAACATAAAAGCATTTTTCCTTTATGTGTTTGTGTATTGAACTTGCCTCTGTATTGGCATGTTTAGATTCGAGAGTCAGTACACGTTACTTAGGAGAATCATCCTAAGACACTGGCATATAAATATTTCCTTAGCCAGGAGGAGAGTGATCAACTAGATGGTATGGACTATTGTATGTAACATTGATGCCCCAAATTATGGAAAATAAGGGGTTGATTACTGCACTATGCAAGAGGTGGCACTTTGAGATCTTATCTTTTCATTTACCAATAAGGGAGTGCAGTGTAACCTTGGAGGATGTATATAGGATACTTAGGTTTCTTGTTAGAGGATTCAGGGTTGTATATGCACCATAGGATGTTCATAGGGCATTATGTGAGTTATTTGATGCTCCTAAGGCAAAGTTAGGGATCTGACATTTTGAGATTAAGTGGAGAGAGATGGTGATTGACTATGAGGAATTTTTTAGTTTATTATGTGGGTTGGTGGCTGGATTTTAGTGCAAGATAGGAGGGGGCACATGTTTCTTGTGAAGATATTATATTTTTCCATTAGTATATGCAAGGAAAAACATGATAAACACCGTTAGTTTTATACTACACTGACAGACAAGGCACAACACTACCTGAAGCCAAGGTTACCAATATTTCTAAGTACAAAACATCCCGACACAACACTATTCAATGTTACCCAATGACAGAAAAGACAAAGGAACCCGACGAGTAACCAACAGTGTAACCCGACAAAACAGTCAAGAGTGGAACTCGACAGATGAAGGGAAACTGACAAACAGTTCAAAGAAGGAACACCGATAGACTTTCAGTTCACACCGACAAATAGATACTGAGAGTCAGTTACATCCCGCAAAAAGTGAATCTGACTTCCACGTCAGATAAATCACTAAAGTTTTATATTTAGATTCTTGATTTGTTTTAAATCCATTACATGAGGGAAAATCAATGTAATTATTATTATTTTTTATTGGTAACATTTTTTTTATTGATATCAGAAGAGGATTACATTATATAGCCAATATTCGCAGTTGGCTATTGCATTACATACATATTTTTTTGCTACCCCAGACCACCTATACCTATAAGTTTTTCATTACAAAAGGAGGCCTTAACACCTCACAGTGGAGATACAGATTTAAGATTCAAACAACCATACAAAAAAGACATCAAAAAAATATAGTTTCAGCTTCCTCCTGCTTCCCCAGCCCTTCTCACCTATTCTTTGAACCATTTCACTGCCTCTTCCTTCGAAAAGTTGGGAAAGGCATTATCTTTCTTCACTTCTCTAGGTATAGTGTGGTTGTTATCCTGTGAGCTTCCTCCTTTGTTTGTGCCCTCCATTTTTAGTGCCTTCTTTCCAGTTTAATGGCGTATTGACTGCCCTGGTGGTATAACACTCTTGTGCAGGGTTGATTTCATGTAACTCCTCCATTCACTCTTCCACACTTTCTCCTATAGAAATGTGATGATTTTCTTCCAACCCTTGTCTACCCTTGGTAAATAGAAACCTTGTGGGTTTGAAGCTGACCAAATCACTAAAGGCTTCACCGAACTGTCCCTGCCTCCAATTATCCTCCATGGCTCAGGTCCCATCTCCAAACCTTAACCCAGCACCACCATGTCAAAAATGTCTTCAAATCCCAGTAGCCATTGAGAGTCAACACTCTCCACCACAATGTTGCAAACCTCCTCCTTTGTCTCACCTACCGATAGCACCAGTGCTACAAAAAGGGAGGCCACATCCAGGTTGGAGTGGCGCCTCCAAAAGGAATCCAGGTAGTCCATCCCAAACATCTGTTGTAGACCTTCCATGAAATCTCCATCTTCATACATGAAGACATTCCTTAGTCATCTTGGCATTACCTTCCCTTCGTAGGCTTGCGTTTGGCTGTCAAATTCCAATGCAAAATTGGCCTCCATATCCTCGCTGCACTCAATTCCATAGGTCTTGCTCTCAATCCCCTATTTTAAAATAAAACCTTGCGAACAATATGGAAGGCCTGCTGCGAGTAGTGTCTATTTATGAGTGCAATGAATCACATGTGTTGACATGATGTGAGCGCCATCAGGTTAAAGCTGCTTCATTCTCATTTGTACTTCTAATATGGTGATATAAATGGGGTATTTTTATCCTCTTTATTCAAATTCAAGACTCTTCATATCTTCATGTATTTCAAATTGGGGTCCCAATGTTGTATTCGCTCCCATGTTAACCAACATATCGGCTACCTTATTTGCTTCTCGGTATACATGGGTGACTTTGAAATCCTTAAAGTCTTGTAACAAACATCATATTTTTTTTATATATTTATCAAGGTGCCAAGCATCCATCTTTCCCTTTCATATACCATTTATTATTATCTCTGAGTCACCTTCCAGGTGGACTCTGTGAATACCCAATTTGATGCCTAAGGCCAAAGCCTCACTGGTTTCTATACATTCAACCACATTATTTGTGTCATCCTTTTGACATTTGGCCTTGAAGGCCATAATGTTGCCTTGATAGTCTCTTGCAACACATCCACATCCAGAGATCTTAGGGTTTCCCTGGGCTGCACCATTGAAGTTGATCTTCACCCATCCTTCCTCTGGTGTTTCCCAAACAACCATTTTTCTTTTCAGAGTTGGATTATCCCTACAAGGCCCATTAACAGGCCAATATTTGATAGTTGGGAAGTTTCTTTGAATCTATGAGTCATTCCTTGTGAATGCTGGATTCTTTCAACTTACTTAGGAAGCTACTAAAACTACTTTTGTAGTGGCACTCTCTACCCTCTGTCCAAAACATGGCCACTCCTCCTTTTTGTCTTGGAATATCCTCTTGTTCCTCTCTTTCCAAATCTCCCACAAGGTAATTGTCAGTTTCACCCACCAGAAAGAGTCAAACACCTGGTTGTTTCTCTTTGTAGGTCATGCTTCCAGCCAGGTCTTCAGCGTCTCTGTTAGTGGGCTGGCCCATCCAAGTTTTGATTTAATCATTCTCCATTTCTTCTATGAAAAATTACACTGTAGTAGAAAATGGTCCACATTTTCTTCCGCTTCCCTGCACAGAGGGCACCTAAAAGGTCCTTGAAAACTCATCTTTTTCAGTCGTTCCCCTATTAGAATTTTACCATTTCCTGCCAGCCATGTAAATCTCCTGCCTTCGGTAAGCACACACTATCCCAACATAAGTTCTTTTCCCACACAAATTTATTATGAGTACCTTCCATAATTTGGTATCCCAACTTCACTGTAAACTTCCCACTCTTTGATCCACTCCAGATCAACTGATCACTAGTGTTTGAAGAGATCAGATTTCTCTCCTTAAGAATTTGGTCCAGTTTAACTTTATCTTCTGCATTCAAGTTTCTCATAGAGGTCTCTTTCCACCTTCCTAGGAGGCCCTTGACCCGGTTCTCATTCATAATGTAGTCTCTCACCTTATAACCCTATTGTTGTTGTGTGGTTGTAATCAGGTTATCTGAGGCTCCCACTTCATCTAGCCTTTTCCCACCATCCCACGATTCCCTCTAGAAATCTACCTTTGCTCCATCCCCAATTTTCCATGTTAAGTGATTTGAAATTAGATGCCTATAACTCATCATGTAATTCCAGATCGTAGATCCTCTTGGAGGGTTTTCCATATTCAAAATGCGGTCATCCTCCCTACTGTCCAAATATTTTTCTTTGAGAATCTGCACCCACCTCTGGTCCCCAACACTGAAGACCTACCACACCAATTTTTCCCCAAGGGCTACATTTAGTAGTAACCAGTCTCTAATACCCACGCCACCACCACCTCTCGGCGTGCACACTTTTGACCATGCCATAAATGGAATCTTATTCCCATCCTGTGAACCATTCCACAGGAACTTTTGAGTGCTCCTTTGGATTATTTGAATTTATTTTTTTGGGATTTTGAAGCAAGCCATGGAATATATCGGCATTTCCAATATTATTGCATGAAGCATAGTTATCCTAACCGCCAGCATTAGCCACTGGACTTTCTAGCTGTTCATCCTCTTACTGCAGTCCTCTACCAATTTCTTCCATATAGGTCCTTTCCCAACACTGCCAAATAATGGTGTGCCAAGGAATCTACTTGGAAGTATCCCAATTCTAACTCCAAAGGATCCTGCTATAACCCTTTGAGATCCCAATTTTGTGTTAAAGAAATACATCTCAGATTTGTCCCAATTAATGGACTACCCTGACGCCTTACTGTACTCATCTAGGACTTGTTTTATCACTCTTGCCTTTGCCATTGATGCCTCACCAAAGAGGCAAGTGTCATCCATGAACTGTGAGTGTGTAGTGGCTTCAATCCCATTGGCTATCAAGATACCTTTCCAGGACCCCATGGCTCTCTTCTTTGTGATCGACCTTCCCAAGACTTCGGCCAGAATGATGAATAGAAATGGTGAAATGGGATCACCCTGCCTAATTCCTCTTTTGTACCAAAAATCCCTTGTGGGATCCCATTCACCAGCATAGATGCTCTGAAGTCTGAGATCATACAATTAATCCACTTTATCCAACCTTCCCCAAATCCAAATTTCCTCAAAACCTCTATCAAAAATCCTCTATCTACCCTATCATAGGCTTTACACAAATTTAATTTGAGCATCATTTTCCTGTCTTTCCTCTTACCTACAGAATGAATTGCTTCATGTTTAATAGTGATGCCATCAAATATGCTCCTGTGGGGCATGAACCCACTTTTCTCCGGGGAAATAATCCACTCCAAGTGATCTTTAAGCCTATTTGCAGCAATCTTGGTAATAATTTTATAGATTGTGTTGCAAAGAGAAATGGGTCTAAACTCCTCATACCTGGAAGGATGTTCTTTCTTGGGGATGAGAGATACCAAGGTATTGTTGGAATATTTTAGAATAAATCCCTCCCACCTCAATTCTTCCACGTCCATCAGCAACTCTTCCTTCAGAAGGTCTCAGAATCTCTGGTAAAAGAAAGCTTGAAATCTGTCTGGTCCTAGCGCTTTGTCCCCACCTAAACCAAACACAGCTACTTTTAGTTCACTCATTTTGATCATACCCATAAGAACTTTATTGTCTTCATCTGTTATTACACTTGGAATGGCTCCTAAAATCTTTTCTTGGGCCTCGTTCCTATCAATAGGTTTCTTCTGCCAGAGCTCCAAAAAAACCTCCACTGCATCTTTATTAATACTATCCATATCTTCTACAAGGACTCCTTCTTGGTTCTCAATTGAAAGGATTCGATTGACACTCCACCTGAATTTCATTGAGCTATGGAAGAATTTAGTGTTACAATCACCCACTTTAAACCAACTTTCCCTAGATTTTTGCTTAAAAAAAACTTCTCTTTTTAAGACTTCTCAGTACTTCCCCATAAGATCTTATTTAGTTTGAAAGTCAACCTCATCCATTTTGTGCTCTAGAACTTTATTTTTTAGAGCATCCAGGTCTGCCTCCAACCCGGCCCTAACTTGAAATATATTCCCAAAGTGGCCTTTGTTCCACTCCTTAAGCTTTTGCTTTAAATGTCTCAGTTTTGAGAAAAACCAAAAGGCCTCATTGTCGTCCTCCACTGGCGAATTATTCCACCAATTAATTACTCTCTCCTAGAAACCGTCCTCCCTAAACCACATCATTTCAAATTTAAAAGGGCACCTAATAGGGATCCCATCTTGTTGGACCACCAGGGAAACCGGGAAGTGGTCCGAGCCAGACAAACCCAAGATTCTTCCCTCAAAAACAACAGGTATAGTTTGCCAATCTCCAGCCATAAAAATTTGGTCTAATCTCTCCACAATGTGGGAGATTCCCTTCCTTCAATTCATCCATGTGAAGTGGCCCCCCTTGGTCGGTACTTCCCAGAGCATATTCTCCTGTACAAATTGCTGAAATTCTGCCTGCATAGTGCCCAAGGAGCGCCCCCCCCTTTTTGTTCCCCAAACTCAATGTAGTATTGAAATCTCCTACTATCAATCTTACCTCATTCCCTAGTGTAGCAAGAAAGGTTGAAATCTCCCCCCAGACAAATTTCTTTTCAGCAGACTTAGTAGGTCCATATACATTAACCAATACTCCACCAAATTTAATTGTTAATGAAGTAAAACAAAGGGCTTGCCAGTACCTTTTTTTTTTTATTGGTTTGCCTTTGAGTAACCTTGGGTTCCATAGAATACCCAATCCACTAGACACCCCTATTTCTTCCACAAAGAACCCTGACCATCTCTGCCATACACCTAAAACCTTTGTTGCTTGCTCAAATTCCATCTTTTTTTCCTGAATGCACACTACTTCCGCTTTTGCTTGATTAAGAGATCTCTTAATCAAGCACCTATTGTTAGGGGTATTGCAGCCCTTGACGTTCCATGTAAGGAACTTCATGGCTTCCTAGGAGAGACTATGTCTCTCCCAGATCTCAAATGGGTTTGTCCCTGCATATTCCCCACATCAGCCAGCAATTGCTGATAAGTTTTCCTTCCTCTTTTCTTTTGTGATCCTTCCTGCTTGTTCTTCTCCTTGTTTTTTCCCTTACTTGTTTTTGTTTGTGAAATAGTTCGTGGTTCCAGGATTCCAATCCCATCTCCAGCCATTGGTTTCCCTTCATCCATTCTCTCTTCTACCTCTGGAATCCCTCCCAGGAAGGGTATCATCATTGAAAAGGGAGATGAGGGAGGGAAAGCTTCCTCCCTTTTATCCTCATGACATAACTATTGATCGGATAACATTGACTGCCAAGGAATGTTCGTTCCCAGCTTTCCTTCCTGTCTGTCCTTGATCCCCTCACTCAGGTCCTCTACTCTATCTTTCAGTGCTTCATTTAAATCCTCTTTCGTTACCGTGACCACAATTTCTCTAATTGGAACCTCAATACCCAGGTTATTGAGATCCTTCATCATCCCTGGAGTCTCTTGTGTTTCCTTTTCATAGTCACTGCTTTCCCCTTGGGAGAGTGTCTTATCCTCTACTATCTCTAAGTCCATACTCTTCTCTATATCTTTCTCCAAAGGAATCTCCATGTTTCCTATTTTTGATGGACCTGGGTCCCTTTGTTCTCCATATTCTTCCTCCCCCAATTTCTCTTTACCCTTGTTACTAACCGCACATTCCTCCTGTGAGTGCCCCCAGGCTTTACATTTTGTGCATCTGCTAAAAGATTCTTTGACTTCTATCTCCTACCACCAGTAGCCTTCATCCATTCTTATTTCTATTATGTGTGGGAGTAAGGGGTAGGATTTCCACATAATGCAGATTCTAGCATATTGGCTAAAGTCCTTCTACTCTATTACTTCATCTACTTTGATAAACTGCCCTAGTTTATCCCCTACCAATTTGAAAATCTCCTGATTCCAGTATTCGTGAGGGAGGTTATACAACCTAATCCAGATAGGGACTTCTTCTACTTTGGCTTGTTTGGGATTGAATTTTGGTATCTAGTCTTTTATTAAAAAACCAACCCCATCCATTAGGAATGGCCCATTAAACATTACTCTTGTTTTTTCTTGTTTTGATTCCATAATGATTAGGAAGAAGCCATTTGTCAAGGTTTTGATCATGGTTTTTGTCTCTCAAGTGTCTTCTACCGACTTCCTCATTTTAGCCTGAGCCGGCCATCCTCCACCCCATTTCATGAAAAAGGATCTATTCCTTAGTAATGATACCGATGCCTTCCATTCTTCTGAATCTATTTAGATGTTGATCACCTTATTATCCACTGTCATCTGGTTATCCTTTGTGAGTGAGCCATCATTCATCTATCGTCCCTCGTCCTGTCCTTCCCACTTCCAGCGAGCGCCATTCGCTCTACTTTTTGTTTTTGACTGGTCTTTTCTTTGCAATGCAAAGGATACCATCCTGGTCCTAGTTCCTCCATCCTGATATCCTTCTGGGTGCCCATTGCGGGGTCCTTGGTGATGTCGAGGTGGCCTCCATGGTAGCTACACCCCTCTTTGTGCCCCCTTGTCAAGCTGAAACCATTGCCGACCTCCATGATCATGAAACCTTGGGTTCCTCCTCCACTTTGCCATTGTTAGAAATGTAATTATTATTGTTTTTATCAGTTTAACTAATTTAAAACATGCAAACTAAAGGATTAAGGTCAAGTTGTATACCTTGGATCTAGAGTTAACATTGTAATGCGTGATTCTAGAATAGGTCAAAGAACTTGTATAAATAGATGCTAAATCAATTGTGAACATGTTGTTCCATGATGATTGTAGCCTCTGAGAGCATCTAAGGTTCAGACAAGAGAATTCAAGCAGAAGCATAGACAAAGATCAAAATAGTTTTCAAGAACAAGAAACAAGGCTACCAACAAGCAAGAAAAGGTATTAATCAATCACTATAGGTGATATTCATATACTGTAAGCTTTAATGGATATGTGATCAACAATTATAGATTGCATAAAGTCAGGTCATACATATTATACACATTCTAAAAAGTGGGGTACACTTAAGAAATCCTTTCAAGGAAGGTGGATTTAACAATCCTATTGTAAATCTCTTAACCGAGTGCACACTAGATCAGTGTTGCTAAAGCTCTTAACATAGTAGATCCTAATAGGTCTCTATATTAGTACTCCTAATAGGGTAGATCATCAGAAGTGATCAAAGTTGTAAGCCTTAACCGACTCCCTTCCAATCTGCAGATAGTGAAGTTTTGTGGGTGCCATCCTCACCGCATTTTTTACTAGCTAAAAGGAGTTTTCTGAGATATCATATCTTGTGTTATGTGTCTATTACTTTCATGAATGTTTCTATGAATGTTACATAAAATTAAGTTTATGGATTAATATTGCATTCATAATAAAGAACATCAGATTTGGTTGGTAATACAATAAATATTGATTGCCAATGAAGTAAGGTGAAAAGTGTTAAAATTTTTAGAGGTAGTGATTCACCCCTCCCCTCTCAATACTACTTCCCATTAATCCCAACAATTGGTATCAGAGATGAGTCTCTTCTTGGAAATCTTAAAGGCTTAAGAGAAAAGATCATACAATGGAGAAGTATAGACTTGATAAAAATATTGAGAATAAAAAGCTTGAAATTCAGATGTTCTATGAACAGTATAAAGAAGCTAGAATCAACATGAGATAGTTGCTGGATGAAAGAAAGAATATGGAATCTCGCTGTAATGAGACAAATTATCATGAGGAAGAGATTCTAAATTTCTTTGAGTCTTTAGGATCAAATACAAGCAAAGCATCAGATACATCAGAAGAAAGTATTACAACCCTAACTGAAATCAATCTACATTTGGCTAGACAAGTAAAATCTTTGCAAATCGGTGAAGAGACACAAATGGTAAGGATGATTGATGTCATGAACAATGCTAGGAAATTTGAACAAGAAAGAACAATAGCTATTGATGATAGAAGAAAGATCACATAAAAGCTACAACAAAAAGAGTCTGAGATACAAAGACTTACAGAGCATCACCATGAGGTTACAAATCAGATTATTCTTATGAGTCAAGAAGCAAACAGAATGAATATGGAACTCATTGAAATAATACAAACTATCTGTGAACTAAGAGAAAAGAATGAAAAACTAAAGCATGAGGTTAGAATTCAGAAACAACATAATTACATGATTAAGAGAGCTAAAGAAAGTACAAAAAGGATGGATGAATTCTTGAATACACAAAGAAGACCCAACACCAACACTGGACTAGGGTACACAGAGCATGGAGAGTCATCAAATGAAGTTAATCCAAAAGATGCCTACATCCATCCTAGACCAAGGAAGCTAACATGCAATCACTGTGGAAAGCGAGGCCACACCTCAAATGTTTGCAGGAGCAAAGAAAAAGGTATTCCTAAATCCACATTTAAATTCATAGGCCAATGTTATAATTGTAGCAAGAAAGGACATAAAGCATATGAATGTAAATCAAAGGTGAAAGAACCAAAGAAGGAAACCTATATGAACAAGTATTGTCCCACCTGCAAAATGCATGGTCACACATCTCTTGAATTAAGGAAGAAGAAAATTGAAGCTTGGAAACCCAAAAATCAAGAAAATGCATATAAACCGAGCAGAGTCGGTAATTCATATGTTTGGGATTACAATACATGGATAAAATACACAGCATGTGGTAGATATGGTCACATTGCTGCAACCTGCATGAGAACATGGACCAAAAGGTCTAGAGGCTGGACCAACCCGAGAATGGCATGTTTACACTTTCATAAGGTTGGACATCTAAAGAAGGACTGCAAAGACTGAATAACAGAAACCACCACTTTTGCAAATGGTAACACCATTGAAGACATCAAGAAAATTAGAGAGAAAATGTTGAGGAAAGCTTCAACCATTGAGGAAGATGGACCAATCAATGCAGTCAGTGACACCTCATCCCATGGATCTGGTGATGTCACCACCCCCGCCTAAAAGATGAACAAGTATGGAACTGCACTACACCAAGTCATATTTTGCATCAGTTCCATTATACAAATTGATAGATAGTCAAAATCTACATGAATAAAGATGCATATTATGTTACTTGTTACAATTATGATAAAATAACCCCGTCGGTAAACACATACCAAAAGTCATCGGTGAACATAAAAGGATGAGTTGTCTACACTTACCAAGAATCATCGGTCAACACATAAAAACGCTAAGTTGCTAATGTAAACCGACACTCGTCGGTAAGGGAGCAAAGTTACAATGTTGTCTTGACACTACACCAAGATCCATTGGTGAAAGAAACAATCTTAACAAGCTATCTTGAGCATCCTGTCAACACTGAGAATTTTATTTGAGAGTTTACCCGATGAACTCCATCTTCATGACCCGATGAGTTGTTGAGCATTTATGACAAACTTAGGGCAAAAGTCTATAAATACTCGATGGAAGCACTTCATTCTTCACAAAGGAATTGAGCAAACAGAGCATAGCAAAAATAGAGTGAAAAGAGAGAATTTAGCAGAGCATCCTTGACTAGATCCAACACACTCCAAATAGATCACTCACAAGTTACACGGATTGCAGTAAGTACCAAGTGTACCGAGAACTCTGTTATTATTTTCAAAAAAGTCCTAAATTCAAAACACAATGGCAATGACTTCAAGAACAACCAAATTGAAGAGTGAAAAGAAGAATGTCATTAAGCTAATCAAGAATAGCACTTGTGTGGAACCAAAATGCAAGATATACCCAGAGATTGCCTCGCAACCTGATGAATCTGGCAAATTTTCAAAAATTTCACCTAGGGTTTTGTTGATAGAAGATGTTAGATCATATATCCACTGCAAGATCGCTAAGATTGGTGATCTAGAGATAGATAAAGCTTATAAGAAGCTATGTGATGATCAAGGGAACCTAAAGGAAGAACACAAGCACTTGCAAGTAAAAGGGATAACAAATGCCCTATATTTCCTAAGGGTTTTCAAAACTGACTGGATTAGGTTGGTACTAAGCAGAATGAAAGATCAGAAGTTATGGTTGGATGAACACAAACAGATTACAAATGATATATTACATGTTGTAACAAGTTACCCTATAACTGACAAACCAAAAGCTCACAAGCATCCCTCTCGACCAGAAGTTGAGAAGCTCACCAATGCTGTATGGGATAACAAAGGACTTAAGGTGAACACTATCACCAATGAGGAACTAAGGTTCGGTGCATGTGTCATAGGATACAAAATCTTTCAAGCTAGCAGGATAAACAACATAGCATCAACAACAGTAAGCACAACGTACAAGATTGTCATGAAAGGAATACAAATGGATCTATGTGAGATCCTACTGAAGCAACTTGATGAAAATATGACAAAAATAAGGTCTTCCAAGACAAACACATGTAAGCTTGGCTCACTTATAATGTGTATATTATTTTATTTTCAAGAATACTTTCCTTCAATTGGAAAAGTGAAGTGGGACACCACCAAGCCAGTCACATTACAAATAAGTGACCTTATCAATTCACTAGGTGACAACTTTGATTCGGTGATGACTGAATACTTCCTTTATTTCAAGGAAAAGATGACAGAGCGAGTAATAATCACTAAAAAATTAACTGAAAAGCATAGGTATGAGATATGCTTTATGGTGGATTCAGATTTTACTCATATTAAGCTAGTTGTACCAAGGACAACCTGGTTACCACCACTTGACTATGGGATAAACATAGATCAAGCAAAAAATGCAATTGATGCACTGTTGAATGAACCACTTGACAGTAAGCAACAATTATTTGGAACATATGAAGAGGCCAAATCTAAAATGAAATTGGGCCTAGCCATAAAGAAGATTGTCAACAAGAAAAACAAGATGGTAAAGAATCTTGAGAATTTGTTGTCGGTAAATGAGGAGGAGAAAGAACAAAAAGAGGATACCGAGGAACGGGGTGCCATTGGTGAAGAGGAAGATGAGAAAGAAATATATTTTGAATCCACAAATTCTGATGTTCCTCCACCTCCAACCAAGAAACCAAGGACAACAACATCTCATAGGACAAGGAGCCAAACTGCAAAGAAAGATACTACACCTCTTAAGAAAGGTCAAGTGAGGACCTATAAGAGGAAGCAACAAATAGAGAAGAAAACACCTACCAAAAGGAGGAGAAGACTCATCAAAACCAAAGCCAACATTGAAGATTCAAAACAGGATGAGCCTGAAGTAGAAAAGAAAATCTTAACCCCTAGAACAATTCATGAGATTGTTGATTCAATTGCTACAACAGGTACCATGACTGATAGGAAAAGCAGACAATGGGTAAAACTAGAGCCCGAGGACAAAAATAAAATAGAAGATGCAATAATCAGGGCTATGGTCAAGTTCAAATATGTACCAGTTGAGTTTGCAAAAAAAATACCCAAACCACTAAGTGACAGAATTTCAGTATGATGGTCTTATGCTTTGCACACATAAAAGGAAACAAGGGAGAGGATACTTGTAACACTCATGCCTCCCAAATCCAAAATGGAAGAGATAAAAGAAATGATGAAAAAGAATTCCAATAATTTTGTGGCAAAGATAAGAGCCTACAAGGTGCTATAGGATAAGTTCTTAGATCTTGATAGCATGACAGATGCTAAATGGAGAGAAATTCTTGATCTACCTGCAGAATCAACAAGTTGTGAGAATCCATTACTTCTCACCGAGACACCTCATATAGAGGAGTAGAAAGATAAAGCAAGTCCAGGGCACATTGCTTTGGATAATATGGAAGTTACTGAGCCCATTGATTTAGATAAAGTCATGGATAATCTTGAAATTCAAGATATTACTCACTATGATTCTGATAAGGATCCAAAGAAGGATGATGATGTAATATTCATATCTCTTAAGGATCAAGAAAAGCAACAAGCATTGAAGACACCAAGAAATAAGGACATGGATGTTGCTAATGAGACATGGCCAGACACTTCAATAATTGACATAACAGGACTGGACCCTGCAGAACAAATTCAAAAGGATGAAGATGTCAGTGTTCAACAAGCTCAAACCAACGAACATGACACAACTACGGATGTAGCATAGGTGAGCACAACAAAAAACATGGTAGTATTGATCAAGGTCATCAATCTGATAGAAGGAAATGAAGAAGCTACTACAGATACAAGCATTCCCAAAGACAAGGGTGATGCAGAAACAAAGGATACAACAGATGAATCTAAAGATACAATTGAAAAACAAGCTACTACTGATAATAAGAAAGACACATCTACTGATCACAATCAAGAAGGAGAAAAAAAAGTAGAAGAGGAAAATCAGAAGGAAAAGAGTGAAGAAGAAAAGAAAAATGATCCACAAAAGAAAATAGAAGAGAAATCTGGTGATACACTCTGTTAGCGCTTTTTCTTGTATCCTTCAATTCTAAAAGAGAATATGCAAACTAGACTTGGGGATCTTATTCCAACTCACATGAATCTACTTCTTCATACAAACTGAGGGGAAAGAAAAGGCTAATTGATTAGGATTTGATCCTCCTTCAGCTTTGAGCTCCACACACTCAGGCGGGTACACCTAAAACAAGCTAAAATCTGCATACATAAACACTCTCTCACTAAAATCCTTTATGTAGATATGAAAAATAGTGGATAGTTCTCAGACTTACAAGATGTGGGAGTTCAACTCAACCAATCTTATGCAAGATCCCACCTACATGATCTGCTAAGAACCAAGAAAATGGACAATGTGACAAGGATGAAATCCTTCTTCTCTTCGAGTTTAAAACTTAGGCAGGCTAACCTATTAGATTCAATTCTTTAACGAATCACCAACAATGTATGTACTATTCAATACAGATTCTGGACATTCATGCTCTTAAATAGGAAAATGAAAATGATTTCATTTTAAATGATAGATGGTAAGGACTGCATAACCAACAAAGACCAGTGCCTTATCTAGTGGGAGACAGAGTCATACAAACGTACATCAACAGAAATTACTTAATGGAAACACAAATAGAATGCCTTAAAATCTATATGAAGCTTAGATAGAATTCCTTACAGACTATCTTATCATTCCCATACTACTATATCAAATCCTTTTACAAATGCTTATCCCTTTGAAATCACTCATAAGACTGACTCCTTCCTTCAAGAAAACTCATAAGTAATTGCATAGTTACCTTGTAACCAACATATTCAGAATGCCTTACAAACTAAACATACAAGAGCATCAACAAAATATAAAGAGACAACAATAAAATGGGACAGGAACTGCACTGTGTTTTATTAAGATATTTACACTTCAATACATCCAGAATGACAAAAAACTCAGAAAATATGACCCTAGAATTAGAAAGTTGCCTTGCAGCATTAATTTCACCATCCTTGTTACAATCAGGAGAAAAGAAAGATATAAGAGAAACTAAAAAACCATCTCCTTCACCGACACCTGTCTGCTCCTCAAAATATCTGCAATTTCTCAAACTCCAACTGCAAACATCTAATTTGATATGCCCTCAAATAATCTGCAAAATCATAATCTTCATTCTGAGACCTTTTCGGTGATATATGATACTCTATATTTTGGATAAAATTTGCCCTCTGAAACATCAATCAAACATTGCCTTCCCATGCATAATTTAACAATTTGAAATATTTGAATTTATTTCAATAGTCAATCTATTAAATTGAAATGACATTTTAATATTTGCATTTTTTAGCCCAGATTTTATCACATTCTGCCAAGTGTCAATCAGACTTAATGGCTTATAGGTTAGATGTTGAGCATCTTCCTTTTAAGCCATTAAGTCAACCATTAGATATCTTTCAACTTGCACACCTTTTAACACTTTGACTTTTGAGATTAATTCATTTTAAATTGTAAATTAATCCTTATTTCCCCATAATGTAGCAGATTTTGACACTTGTCACATGCTGATTTGCTACTCTAAACTGGCCTTGGAACTCCTCCTTTAACCCTGGTTCCTTTTGGAGACTTGGAGACTACTTAGTCTCTAAGTCTCTAAGAGATTTCCTGACCATGGTTAGATCTAGAGACTTGGAGACAAGACTTAGTCTCTAAGTCTCTGAATAGGCTTAACTCGACCACCTCTTAACCACACTCTAACCATGGTTATTATTTTCTCAATGTCTCTAAGTCTTTGAAAGACCTTAACCTTGAGTTTGATCTGGAGACTTGGAGACTACTTTAGTCTCTAAGTCTCTGAATGATTTTTTTAACACTGATTAGATCTAGAGACTTGGAGACTACTTGATCTAGAGACTTGAAGACTACTTGATCTGGAGACTTGGAGACTGTTCGATCTGGAGACTTAGGGACTGCTTCATTTGGAGACTTGGAGACTGCTCGATCTGGAGACTTGGAGACTACTTTAGTCTCTAAGTCTCTGAATGAATTTTCTAACCATGGGTTTGTTGGGAGACTTGGAGACTACCTTTAGTCTCTAAGTCTCTGAATGAGCTTAACTTGACTACACCTTTATGATGCCTTGACTATGGTTAACCTGGATAGTGTAGTCTCTAAGTCTCTCGATCAATTTTCCAACTATGGTTAGATTTGGAGACTTGGAGACTAGCCTTTATG
The DNA here is from genome assembly GCA_018584345.1 of Thuja plicata. NCBI lineage: Eukaryota > Viridiplantae > Streptophyta > Pinopsida > Cupressales > Cupressaceae > Thuja > Thuja plicata. The sequence goes on along the minus strand of MU228494.1, from coordinate 1,155,663 downwards.
CATTTTTACTCCAAAATAATCAGGCCCACTGCACACTTAATTATCTAGCCAAGAGGCCCACAAAGTGGCCTCTTGCTCCTTTCTTCAAACCATAAAGTGAGTGCTTTGGTATATAAAAATTAAAAATACCCAAAATCCCATGCATGCGGGATAACTCTTTGTGCATTTTTTAAACTTTTGAAAGCTTCCGGCAGACGCAGCTCATACATGGCATCATTTTCTTGCCTTTTAAAACCACAAATCCCTTCCATAGGGCTGGGCTCCCCTTCCCGTGGATTCACATTTTGTAATTTTTAACTAAAAACTTTTTAAAAAATCTCTCCTCCATGTGCTACACTAGAAGTCTCTCTGCTCATTGCATTTGGTTTGTTTCTTTAAATGATGCTGGCTTTCTTCAATCTATTATGGCGCTAAATCCTCTTCCATATGTTCATTTGCACCCTAAGAAGACCTCTCATTATTTAAAGAAATTTAATTAAAACATAAATGACTGTGCAGGCCTTTTTTTTCTTGCTGGGTCATTTTTTGGCCTATTGCCACTTCAAAAATGGTCCAAACCATGTCAAAAATACTCACAGGGCATGAGAAATGCATTGGGAAAGAACATAGATGAAGAAATGACTATTTTCAACCCGTAAACCTTCTTAAATTCTGCATGCAGCCTCAAAAATGTGATTCATATTCACTTTTAGTTTCAGAATGCACTGTTATTTAGAAAATCTTAAATGCCCTCTTCAATGTTTATTTTTTTCGTAAACCATACAATGCGCTATCATTCATTTGTTCTCCATTGCGTCGTTTGAACCTTGACAATACTCTTGTATTCCAGTCATTAAAATGCATTGATTTCAAAGTGCTTTCAAATAGTTCACCGGCTCTAGAAATGCTTTCACTTTGCCTGTATAAATTATCTCACAATCAATCCACAAAGTAACACACTAGTGGGCTTTTAAAAATAACTTTCATTGTTCCGCAAATTGGCTTCATTATTGGTAAGTAGCTTACTGAATGAGCTTTGAAAACTGAATGAATGACTTCACAGGAATGCGCCATCATAAAATTAGGTTCAATCCCAACACATGAGAACACATGCCAGAGGAAATTGCACTCAAATATTTGAGCCAAAAAATATCACTGGTCAAATATAGCCTTCTGAAACATTGATTTTGTATGTACTGTCAATCTGCACAAATCACCTTAGAAACAAGCTTTTGATTACTTACCAACTGAAACCCCCAAGATCTAGAATCTTGGATAATGATTCACTCTCACATAATGAAAATGAACCCATCGCTAGCTTTCTCAGAAGATCAAAAGGCAAATTATCATTAAAGACCAAAGTCAGCTTGTTAAAAATATTCTGGATCTAAAATAGTGAAACAAGCAAAAATTTGATTTGGAAACGGCTTAGGAAAGTGACCAGATGGACTTGTCATGACCTGAAGATAGAGACTCAAGAAGTATTTGACCACTATAATATAGTACAAAAGGAATTTTTTCAATTAGGTCACAAGGTCAAAACTTACAATTGGTCAAATAGGGCTACTCAGAATTCTGGGCAGGACAAAGAAACGAGACATTTCTAGAAGACCAACTTTGAGGGATCAGAAAACCTATCAAATGGACTTGAAATAACTTGGGATTTGAAATATAAACTTTCTGATATACATGCTCAACATTCCCAAAATGGTGACCCATGAAACTAAATTAGACATGAGTTATACAAATGCAAACTGGGCCCGTTACAACAAATTGACACTTAGGCAATAAATGCAAAATGGACAAGTGCTCAAAACAAGACATCACTAAATGACTCAAAACTTGAATCTGACGATCTGGGATGTCTTCTTATGCCTAAACAAGAGTGATGAACACCTGATATGCATGAAAAACTTCATAATTGCATTTGGGCAAATAGGCTCAAAGAGCACTTATAGGGAGTCAAAATGCAAACCACTAACAAGGTACTCAAAAACCCTTGTATTTTTTGGACTCTCAAAAGTGGCTCTAACTGGGGATGCGTGCACCATGCGGGCATGCAGAGAATTCAGAATCATTGGTAGAAGCAGACCACCCCAAAAACTAGTCAGACTTTCTTTTCTCTCTTATTTCTCCTTTCTCTCTTGAATCTCTTTATTTCTCTCCAAAATAGGAAACCTCTTTATTCGAAAGAAAACACCCCGTAAAATCAAAGGGAAAGTGACTATACAACATGTACATTATTTAAAAAAACTCCTCAAACATTTTCACAACTAAAATCAACCCTTGCCTCTATCAAAAATCTAATTTTCTTCTTGGCATACAAATATCAGAATGTAAATGTACTTGTACTGTTGCTGTTCAAATTCACAAGGAGTCATAAAATGAAGAATACCTTATTTGCAACTCCTTTCATGCCTTTAGAAGTTCTTCCATTGGATTCAACATAACCAAAAATATGAAACTCATCCTTCACATCAGCAAACATCAGAAAATATAAACCACGACAACAAGGAAATGCATCACCATAAGAAATATCAAACTCCACTTGCATTAACCCCTCTTCTTCCGACTGATCCATAAAGAAGCTAAATGACTCATACTCACATAGACCATGGATACCAAAATCTGGAAAAACTTCAAGATGGAAAGACATATCAGCATGTTCCTCAAAACATGGATTGGAAACCTCTTCCACTTGCAAATTACCCACATGGTCACAAGGAGATAGTTGATCAATATCATAGTCCTGCTCACTACATGGAACAATGAACCCATCAAATGCACATTCAAACTTAAAATCATTTTTAGACCAGGAAGAGATACATTCTGATTTTTTACTGCATATTGACACATTTTCAACACCAAAATCAGAATAAGTCAAATCTAAAAACTCAATGCATTCCTCAAATAGTGGATTAACAACACTGTGTTTTTCTCCCATATGAACATGGTAACAGAGAGATGGCTGATCCATATCAATGTCCTCATTAAATGCATCATTATTAAAAACTTTGAAGACATTAGTACCCCTGCTGTCATAATCACTTTCAGCATATGATTCAAAATCAGAGATATTACTATAAGTAGATTCAACACCTCTATCATTAGGAAAAGAAGTGGATGGAAAAGTTATACTACCTTCTTCAAATGGTGGAGATGGGAAAGGACACCAATCATCCTCAAGTTTCTCATCATGTTTAAGATTTTCATTACACAAACAAACCATATGGTTCAATTGATCATCATTAAATGAAGGGATTTCAAAAACACACTCATCTAGCACTTTACCCTTTGACTGAAAAGACTCAACTAACTGATCTTCATTCTGATTTTCATCCATAATATCATGATAAAGTTCCAAGATAGTATCATAATCCATCTCATAAGGAAGACCATCATTTACTATCTCTCTTTCCTTAAGTTTTGACACCAAATCCACTTCAAAGCTCTTGATACCAAACTCATTTGTATCATGTTGATGTAAAAGTTTATTTTCAGAATTGGTGAGGATACTCTTACCTTCACATGTTGATTTTCATTCATTTCGACTAATGCTCTTATCTCCCCATGCTATACTAGGCTCACACAATGGATCAAAATTCTCCAACATATCATTCTATTGTGAAATATAGGTTTCATCATCCTCTTGATCCCCATAAGAGTGTAAAACATACACATCCTCTTCAACATTCAAAACATTGTTAGTATCATTGCATCTAGGATCAAAATGAGAGGGTGTTTCTAATATAATCTTGTAAGGAAAAGATTCATTGAGAAGTCAGCATCATAAGTATTTGAAACATTATTCATTGGTACAATTTCTTGGACATATATATTTCTGTCTTCATTAGAAGTTTCTTTCGTATGCAAAAAAATATTATTAACCATACATCTATTCAAATCTGAATTCAAGACCTAATTAGAAACCAAAGCAGAGGTATCAATACACCTACTTGGAGCTGAAAAAATCTCACAATACTCTTGTCCATTCTAAAATGTATTTTTGTAGCCAATCCCTCTAGAGAAATGGTTCTTTGTCATTTTGTACTTGGCATTGTTTTCAATCTCTATTGTTGTCCTAAAAGCTTGATGCAAAGTCTTAGGTTCTTTGTCTCTCAACCTATAACCCATCTTCTTTTCAAATGCATCAAAGTAAACCACAACACACACATGATCTTGAGGTCTATTTCTTTCAGGTACTTCATGCAAAGCTCTTGCAAATCTGATATTGAAATCAAGAACTAATTCATCTTCTTTAATCTTAAGATTCAATTAATCAGTAAATACATCACTCAAATTCATTCTGTCACCAAATTTTTCCATGAAGGCAACATGCAATTCATCCCAAGAAGAAATTGAACAAGCTGGTAAAAAATAAAACTAGTCCCTAGCATCATCTTTCAAAGTTTAGACAAACAACTTCATGTATACATCTTCATACTTTATTTCAAAGTCACCCAATAGATCAATGAATATCTGAACATGATGACTTGCTAAAACAACTTGATCCCCACCAAATTTTGGCAAATAATCTCTGATTTCATGAGGTACATCATGTGGAAAATATTTAATGCCATCAAAACACAATGGATCATACCTCTTGGTATGAAAGGATTTTGGAAAACCCTTGCTGGTCTCAACTTTAGATGAAAAAAAATTGACATCTCACTAATTTTAACACACCTCTTTCCTATTTCTAAAAACACTCAATAGAGGAAATTCATTTAAATCACTTAATTCTCATAAAAGAAAAACACATGAGAAGAAGAATACCTTTGTTGTTGATGCTGAGATTCTCTTTGACGACCAGCAGAAGTAAACACACTCAAACAACCATCTGATATTTTATCCTTCCTTGCCAAAAAAAACTGACAAGGCTTCAAATATGGAAATAACATACTGTAAATCTCTTAAATTTTACATATAAATCAATGCTATTGGGCTGCACAAGAATTTAGAGTCGCCACCCACAAAGATGTGGGAAAAGATTCACAAGCTGGTTCAGAAATGGTAAACAAATGATTAGATTCTATGAGCTTTTAACCTTCACTTCTCCAACAGATTATAATTTCTGGGGTACTTTGATTTGTAACTTTTAAAATGAGAGATAATCTGAAAGTGTCAACAAGATTTTGTAATCTGAGTCCCCAACGGAGTCATTAATTTGTTAGTGTTTTTTCTTGTATCCTTTAGTTCTAAAAGAGAATATGCAAAATAGACTTGGGGATCTTAGTCCAACTCACATGAATCTTCTTCTTTATACAAACTGAGGGGCAAGAAAAGGCTAATTGATTAGGATTTGATCCTCCTTCTACTTTGAGCTCCACACACTCAGGCAGGTACACCTAAAACAAGCTAAAATTTGCATACATAAACAATCTCACTAAAATCCTTTATGCAGATATGAAAAATAGTGGATAGTTCTCAGACTTACAAGATGTGGGAGTTCAACTCAACCAATCTTATGCAGGATCCCACCTACATGATCTGCTAAGAACCAGAAAAATAACCAATGTGACAAGGATGAAATCCTTCTTCTCTTTGAGTTTAAAACTCAGGCGGGCTAACCTATTAGATTCAATTATTTAATGAATCACCAACAACGTCTGTACTATTCAATACAGATTCTAGACATTCATGCTCTTAAATAGGAAAATGAAAATGATTTGATTTTAAATGATTGATGGTAAGGACTACATAACCATCAAAGACTAGTGCCTTATCTAGTGGGCAACAGAGTCATACAAACGTACATCAACAAAAATTACTTAACAGAAACACAAATAGAATGCCTTACAATCTATATGCAGCTCAGATAGAATGCCTTACAGACTATCTTATCATTCCCATACTACTGTATCAAATCTTGATACAAATGTTTATCCCTTTGAAATCACTCATAAGACTGACTCCTTCCTTCAAGGAAACTCACAAGTAATTACATAGTTACCTTGTAACCAACATATTTAGAATGCCTTACAAACTAAACATACAAGAGCATCAACAAAATATAAAGAGACAACAATAATATGGAATAGGAACTGCAATGTTTTTTATTAAGATATTTATGCTTCAATACATCCAGAATGAGAGAAAACTCAGAAAATATGACACTAGAATTAGAAAGTTACCTTGCAGCATTAATTTCACCATCCTTGTTACAATCAGGAGAAAAGAAAGATATAGGAGAAATTGAAAAACCATCTCCATCATTGACACCTATCTGCTCCTCAAAATATCTGCAACTGCTCAAACCGCAACTGCAAGAATCTGATTTGATATGCCCTCAAATAATCTGCAAAATCATAATCTTCATTCCGAGACCTTTCCAATGATATATGATACTCTATATTTTGGATAAAATTTGCCCTCTGAAACATCAATCAAACTTTGCCTTCCCGTGCATAATTTAACAGTTTGAAATATTTGAATTTATTTCAATAGTCAAACTATTAAATTGAAATGACATTTTAATATTTGCATTTTTTAGCCCAGATTTCATCTCATTCTGCCAAGTGTCAATCAAACTTAATGGCTT
>MU228494.1:1116339-1149093 GCA_018584345.1 Thuja plicata | reverse complement strand
GTTAGATGTTGAGAATCTTCCTTTTAATCCATTAAGTCAACCATTAGATATCTTTCAACTTGCACACCTTTTAACCCTTTGCCTTTTGAGATTAATTCATTTTAAATTGCAAATTAATCCTTATTTCCCCAGAATGCACTAGATTTTGACACTTGTCACATGTTGATTTACTGCTCTAAACTGGCCTTGGCACTCCTCCTTTAGCCCTGGTTCCTTTTGGAGACTTGGAGACAACTTAGTCTCTAAGTCTCTAAGAGATTTCCTTGACCATAGTTAGATCTAGAGACTTGGAGACAAGTCTTAGTCTCTAAGTATCTGAATAGGCTTAACTCAACCACCTCTTAACCACACTCTAACCATGGTTATCATTTTCTCAATGTCTCTAATTCTCTGAAAGACCTTCTTAACCTTGAATTCGATCTGGAGACTTGGAGACTACTTTAGTCTCTAAGTCTCTGAATGATTTTGTTAACACTAATTAGATCTAGAGACTTGGAGACTACTTGATCTGGAGACTTGGAGACTGCTTGATTTGGAGACTTGGAGACTATTCAATCTAGAGACTTGGAGACTGCTTGATCTGGAGACTTGGAGACTTCTCAATCTGGAGACTTGGAGACTACTTTAGTCTCTAAGTCTCTGAATGAATTTTCTAACCATGGGTTTGTTGGGAGACTTGGAGACTACCTTTAGTCTCTAAGTCTCTGAATGAGCTTAACTTGACTACACCTTTACCATGCCTTGACTACAGTTAACCTGGATAGTGTAGTCTCTAAGTCTCTGGATCAATTCACCAACTATGGTTAGATTTGGAGACTTGGAGACTAGCCTTTATGCATTTTTACTCCAAAATAATCGGGCCCACTGCACACTTAATTATCCAGCCAAGAGGCCCACTAAGTGGCCTCTTTTTTCTTTCTTCAAACCATAAAATGAGTGCTTTGGTATATAAAAATTAAAAATACCCAAAATCTCATGCATGTGGGATAACTCTTTGTGCATTTTTTAAACTTTTGAAAGCTTCCAGCAAATGCTGCTCATCCATGGCATTGTTTTGTTGCCTTTAAAAACCACCAATCCCTTCCATAGGGCTAGGCGCCCCTTCCTGTGGATTAACTTTTTGCAATTTTTAACTAAAAACTTATTAAAAAATCTCTCCTCCATGTGATGCATTGGAAGTCTCTCTTCTCATTGCATTTGGTTTGTTGCATTAAATGATGTTGGCTTTCTTCAATCTATTATGGCGTTGAATCATCTTCCATATTTTCATTTACACCCTGAGCATACCTCTCATTATTTAAAGAACTTTAATTAAAACATAAATGACTGTACAGGCGGTTTTTCTTTTCCTGGGTCATTTTTTGGTCTGCTGCCACTTCAAAAATGGTCCAAACCATGTCAAAAATACTCATAGGGCATGAGAAATGCATTAGGAAAGAAGATAGATGAAGAAATGACCATTTTCAACCCGTAAACCTTCTTAAAATCTGCCCGCAGCCTCAAAAATGTGATTGATATTCAGTTTTAGTTCTAGAATGCACTGTTAATTAGAAAATCTTAAATTCCCTCTTCAATGTTTATTTATTTCATAACCATACAATGCATTGTCATTCATTTGTTCTCCATTGCGTAGTTTGAACTTTGAAAATACTCTTGTACTCCAGTCATTAAAATGCATTGATTTCAAAGTGCTTTCAAACAGTTCACTGGCTCTAGAAATGCTTTCACTTTGACTGTATAAAGTATCTCACAATCAATCCACAAAGTAACACACTAGCCGGCTTTTAAAAACAACTTTCACTGTTTTGCAAATTGGCTTCATTATTGGTAAGTAGCTTCCTGAATGAGCTTTGAAAACTGAATGAATGACTTCATAGGAATGCGCCATCAGAAAATTAGGTTCAATCCCAACACATGAGAACACATGCCAGAGGAAATTTCACTGGAAGATTTGAGCCAAAAAATATCACTGATCAAATAAAGCCTTCTAAAACATTGATTTTGTCCGCACCGTTAATCTGCACAAATCACCTTAGAAACAAGCTTTGAAAACTTACCAAATGAAACCCCCAAGATCTGGAATCTTGGATAATGATTCACTCTCACATAATGAAAATGAATCCATCTCTAGCTTTCTCAGAAGATCAAATTCCAAATTATTATTAAAGACCAAAGTCAGCTTGCTAAAAACATTCTGGATCTGCAATAGTGAAAGAGGCAGAAATTTGATTTGGAAACGGCTTAGGAAAGTGACCGGATGGACTTGTTGTGACCTAAAGATAGAGACTCAAGAAGTATTTGACCACTGTAATACAATACAAAAGGAATTTTTTCAATTAGGTCACAAGGTCAAAACTTACAATTGGTCAAACAGGGCTACTCAGAATTCTGGGTAGGACAAAGAAACGAGACATTTATAGAAGACCAACTTTTAGGGATCAGAAAACCTATCAAACAGACTCAAAATAACTTGGGATTTTGAATATAGGATTTTTGGTATACATGTTGTACATTCCCAAAATGGTGACCCATGAAACTCAATTACACGCAAGTTATTCAAATGCAAATTGGGCCCTTTACAATAAATTGACACTTAGGCAGTAAATGCAAAATAGACAAGTGCTCAAAACAAGACATCACTAAATGACTCAAAATTTGAATCTGATGATCTGGGATGTCTTTTTATGCCTAAACAAGAGTGATGAACACCTAATATGCATGAATAAATTTAGAATTGCATTTGGGCAAATAGGCTCAAAAAGCACTTATAGGGGGTCAAAATGCAAACCACTAACAGGGTACTCAAAAACCCTTGTATTTTTTTTTACTCCCAACAGTGGCTCTGACTAGGGACACGTGCCCCATGTGGGCATGCAGATAATTCAGAATCATTGGTAGAAGTAGACCACCCCAAAAACTAGTTAGACTTTCTTTTCACTCTTATTTCTCCTTTCTCTCTTGAATCTCTTTATTTCTCTCCAAAATAGGAAACCTCTTTATTCGAAAGAAAACACGCCGCACAACTGAAGGGAAAGTGACTATACAACATGTACATTATTTACAAAAAGCCTCAAACCTTTTCACAACTGAAATCAACACTTGCCTCTATAAAAAATCTGATTTTCTTCTTGGCATACAAATATTAGAATGTAAATGTACTTGTACCGTTGCTGTTCAAATTCACAAGGAGTCATAAAAATGAAGAATACCTTATTTGCAACTCCTTTCATGCCTTTAGAATTTCTTCCATTGGATTCAACATAACCAAAAGTATGGAACTCATCCTTCACATCAGCAAACATCAGAAAATATAAACCATGACAACGAGAAAATGCATCACCATAAGAAATATCAAACTCCAATTGCATTAACACCTCATCTTCGGGTTGATCCATAAAGAAGCTAAATGAATCATACTCACATAGACCATGGATACCAAAATCTGGAAAAACTCCAAGATGGAAAGACATATCAACATGTTCCTCAAAACATGGATTAGAAACCTCTTTCACTTGCAAATTACCCACATGGTCACAAGGAGACAGCTGATCAACATCATAGTCATGCTCACTACATGGAACAATGAACCCATCAAATGCACATTCAAAATTACAATCATTTTTAGACCAGGAAGAGATACATTCTGATTTTTTACTGCATATTGACACATTTTCAACACCAAAATCAGAATAAGTCAAATCTAAAAACTCAATGCATTCCTCAAATAGTGGATTAACAACACTGTGTTTTTCTCCCATATGAACATGGTAATAGGGAGATGGCTGATCCATATCAATGTCCTCATCAAATGCATCATTATTAAAAACTTTGAAGACATTATTACCCCTGCTGTCATAATCACTTTCAGCATATGATTCAAAATCAGACATATTACTATAAGTAGATTCAACACCCCTATCATTAGGAAAAGAAGTGGATGGCAAACTTATACTACCTTCTTCAAACGGAGGAGATGGGAAAGGACACCAATCCTCCTCAAGTTTCTCATCATGTTTAATATTTTCATTACAAAAACAAACCATATGCTTCAATTGATCATCATTAAATGAAGGGATTCCAAAAACACACTCATCTAACACTTTACCCTTTGACTGAAAAGACTCAACTAAATGATCTTCATTCTTATTTTCATCCATAATATAATGATAAAGTTCCAAGATAGTATCATAACCCATCTCATAAGGAAGACCATCATTTACTATCCCTCTTTCCTTAAGTTTTGACACCAAATCCACTTCAAAGCTCTTGATACCAAACTCATTTGTATCATGTTTATGTAAAAGATTATTTTAAGAATTGGTGAGGATACTCTTACCTTCACATGCTGATTTTCATTCATTTCCACTAATGCTCTTATCTTCCAATGCTATACAAGGCTCACACAACGGATCAACATTCTCCAACATATCATTCTGTTGCGAAACATAGGTTTCATCATCCTCTTGATCCCCATAAGAGTGTAAAACATACACATCCTCTTCAACATTCAAAACATTGTTAGTATCATTGCATCTAAGATCAAAATGAGAGGGTGTTTCTGATATAACCTTGTAAGGAAAAGATTCATTGAGAAATTCAGCATCATAAGTATTTGAAACATCATTCATTGGTACTATTTCTTGGACATGTGTATTTTTGTCTTCATTAGAATTTTCTTCCATATGCAACAAAGGATTATTAACCATACATCTATTCAAATCTGAATTCAACACCTAATTAGAAACCAAAGAAGAGGTATCAATACACCTACTTGGAGCTGCAAAATTTTCACAATACTCTTGTCCATTCTCAAATTTATTTTTCCTGCCAATCCCTCTAGAGAAATGGTTCTTTGTCATTCTATACTTGGCATTGTTTTCAATCTCTATTGTTGTCCTAAAATCTTGATGCAAAGTCTTAGGTTCTTTGTCTCTCAACCTATAACTCATCTTCTTGTCAAATGCATCAAAGTAAACCACAACACACACATGATCTTGAGGTCTATTTCTTTCAAGTATTTCATGCAAAGCTCTTGCGAATCTGATATTGAAATCAAGAACTAATTCATCTTCTTTAATCTTAACATTCAACCAATCAGTAAATACATCACTCAAATTCATTCTCTCACCAAATTGTTCCATGAAGGCAACATGCAATTCATCCCAAGAAGAAATTGAACAAGCTGGTAAAAAAGAAAACCAGTCCCTAGCATCATCTTTCAAAGTTTGGACAAACAACTTCTTGTATACATCTTCATACTTTATTTCAAAGTCACCCAATACATCAATGAATATTTGAACATGATGACTTGCTGAAAAAAATTGATCCCCACAAAATTTTGGCAAATAATCTCTGATTTCATGAGGTACATCATGTGGAAAATCTTTAATGCCATCAAAACACAGTGGCTCATACCTCTTGGTATGAAAGGATTTTGAAAAACCCTTGCTGGTCTCAACTTTAGATGAAAAACAATTTGACATCTCACTAATTCTAACACACCTCTTTCCTATTGTTGAAAACACTCAATAGAGGCAATTCATTTAAATCACTTAATTCTCATAAAGAAAAACACGTGAGAAGCAGAATACCTTTGTTTTTGCTGCTGAGATACTCTTTTGACGGCCAGCAGAAGTAAACACACTCAAACAACCATTTGATATTTTATCCTTCCTTGACAAAACAAACTGACAAGGCTTCAAATCTTCAAATAACATACTACAAATCTCTAAAATTTTACATGTAAATTAATGCTACTGGGCTGCACAAGAATTCAGAGTCGCCACCCACAAAGATGTGGGAAAAGATTCACAAGTTGGTTCAGAAATGGTAAACAAATGATTAGCTCCTATGAGCTTTTAACCTTCACTTGTCCAACATATTATAATTTCTGGGGTACTTTGATTTGTAACTTTTAAAACAAGATATAATCTGAAAGTTTCAACAAGATTTTGTAATCTGAGTCCCCAGCGGAGTCGCCAATTTGTTAGCGCTTTTTCTTGTGTCCTTCAGTTCTAAAAGAGAATATGTAAACTAGATTTGGGGATCTTAGTATAACTCACATGAATCTATTTCTTCATACAAACTAAGGGGCAAGAAAAGGCTAATTCATGAGGATTTAATCCTCCTGCTTCAAGCTCCACACACGTAGGTGGGTACACCTAAAACAAGCTAAAATCTGCATACATAGACACTCTCTCACTAAAATCCTATATGCAGATATGAAAAACAGTGGATAGTTCTCTGACTTACAAGATGTGGGAGTTCAACTCAACCAATCTTATGCAGGATCCCACCTACATGATCTGCTAAGAACCAGGAAAATGGCCAATGTGACAAGGATGAAATCCTTCTTCTCTTCGAGTTTAAAACTCAGGCAAGCTAACCTATTAGATTCAATTATTTAATGAATCACCAACAATGAATGTACTATTCAATACAAATTATGGACATTCATGCTCTTAAACAGGAAAATGAAAATGATTTGATTTTAAATGATTGATGGTAAGGACTACATAACCTACAAAGACCAATGCCTTATCTAGTGGGCAACAGAGTCATACAAACGTACATCAACAGAAATTACTTAATGGAAACACAAATAGAATGCCTTACAATCTATATGTAGCTCAGATAGAATGCCTTACAGACCATCTTATCATTCCCATACTACTGTATGAAATACTCATACAAATGCTTATCCCTTTGAAATCACTCATAAGACTGACTCCTTCCTTGAAGGAAACTCACAAGTAATTGCATAGTTACCTTGTAACTAGCATATTCAGAATGCCTTACAAACTAAACATACAAGAGTATTAACAAAATATAAAGAGACAACAATAATATGGAACAAGAACTGCACTGTGTTTTATTAAGATATTTATGCTTCAATACATCCAGAATGACAAAAACCTCAGAAAATATGACACTAGAATTAGAAAGCTGCCTTGCAGCATTAATTTCACCATCCTTGTTACAATAAGGAGAAAAGAAAGATATAGGAGAAATTGAAAAACCATCTCCTTCACTGACACCTGTCTGCTCCTCAAAATATCTGCAACTTCTCAAACTTTAACTGCAAGGATCTAATTTGATATGCCCTCAAATAATTGCAAAATCATAATCTTCATTCCGAGACCTTTCCAATGATATATGATACTCTTTATTTTGGATAAAATTTGCCCTCTGAAATATCAATCAAACTTTGCCTTCCCATGCATAATTTAATAGTTTGAAATATTTTAATTTATTTCAATAGTCAAACTATTAAATTGAAATGACATTTTAATATTTGCATTTTTTAGCCCATATTTCATCTCATTCTGCCAAGTGTCAATCAGACTTAATGGCTTATAGGTTAGATGTTGAGAATCTTCCTTTTAATCCATTAAGTCAACCATTAGATATCTTTCAACTTGCACACCTTTTAACCCTTTGCCTTTTGAGATTAATTCATTTTAAATTGCAAATTAATCCTTATTTCACCAGAATGCACCAGATTTGGACACTTGTCACATGCTGATTTTCTGCTCTAAACTAACCTTGGAACTCCTCCTTTAACCCTCGTTCCTTTTGGAGACTTGAAGACTACTTAGTCTCGAAGTCTCTAAGAGATTTCCTTGACCATGGTTAGATCTAGAGACTTGGAGACAAGCCTTAGTCTCTAATTCTCTTAATAGGCTTAACTCGACCACCTCTTAACCACACTCTAACCATGGTTATCATTTTCTCAATGTCTCTAAGTCTCTGAAAGACCTTCTTAACCTTGAGTTTGATCTGGAGACTTGGAGACTACTTTAGTCTCTAAGTCTCTGAATGATTTTTTTAACACTGATTAGATCTAAAGACTTGGAGACTACTTGATCTAGAGACTTGGAGACTGCTTGATCTAGAGACTTGGAGACTACTCGATCTGGAGACTTGGAGACTACTTTAGTCTCTAAGTCTCTAAATGAATTTTCTAACCATGGGTTTGTTGGGAGACTTGGAGACTACCGTTAGTCTCTAAGTCTCTGAATGAGCTTAACTTGACTGCACCTTTACCATGCCTTGACTGCGGTTAACCTGGATACTATAGTCTCTAAGTCTCTGGATCAATTTTCCAATTATGGTTAGATTTGGAGACTTGGAGACTAGTCTTTATACATTTTTACTCAAAAATAATGGGGCCAATTGTGCACTTAATTATCCAGCCAAGAGGCCCACTAAGTGGCCTCTTGGTTCTTTCTTCAAACCATAAAGTGAGTGTTTTGGTATATAAAAATTAAAAATACCCAAAATCCCATGCATGTGGGATAACTCTCTGTGCATTTTTTAAACTTTTGAAAGCTTCCAGCAGGTGTTTCTCATCCATGGCATTGTTTTCTTGCATTTTAAAACCACCAATCCCTTCCATAGGGCTGGGCGCCCCTTCCTATGGATTCACATTTTGCAAATTTTAACTAAAAACTTTTTAAAAAATCTCTCCTCCATGTGCTACACTGGAAGTCTCTCTGCTCATTGCATTTGGTTTGTTGCTTTA
The DNA here is from genome assembly GCA_018584345.1 of Thuja plicata. Classification (NCBI taxonomy): domain Eukaryota; kingdom Viridiplantae; phylum Streptophyta; class Pinopsida; order Cupressales; family Cupressaceae; genus Thuja; species Thuja plicata. Next base: position 1,140,569 of record MU228494.1, on the reverse strand, counting down.
AATGATGTTGACTTTCTTCAATCTGTTATGGCGCTGAATCCTCTTCCATATTTTCATTTGCACCCTACGTAGACCTCTCATTATTTAAAGAACTTTAATTAAAACATAAATGACTGTGCAGGCATTTTTGTTGTTGCTAGGTCATTTTTTGGCTTGCTGCCACTTCAAAAATGGTCCAAACCATGTCAGAAATACTCCCAGGGCATGAGAAATGCATTAGGAAAGAACATAGATGAAGAAATGACCATTTTCAACCCGTAAACCTTCTTAAAATCTGCCTGCAGCCTCAAAAACGTGATTGATAGTCACTTTTAGTTCCAGAATGCACTGTTAATTAGAAAATCTTAAAAGCCCTCTTCAATGTTTATTTATTTCATAAACCATACAATGCGCTTTCATTCATTTGTTCTCCATTGCATAGTTTGGACTTTGACAATACACTTGTACTCCAGTCATTAAAATGCATTGATTTCAAAGTGCTTTCAAATAGTTCACTGGCTCTAGAAATGCTTTCACTTTGCTTGTATAAACTATCTCACAATCAATTCACAAAGTAACACACTAGCGAGCTTTTAAAAACAACTTTCACTGTTCCGCAAATTGGCTTCATTATTGGTAAGTAGCTTTCTGAATGAGCTTTGAAAACTGACTGAATGACTTCACAGGAATGCGCCATCAGAAAATTAGGTTCAATCCCAACACATGAGAACATGTGCTAGAGTAAATTGCACTGGAATATTTGAGCCAAAAAATATCACTGATAAAATATAGCCTTCTGAAACATTGATTTTGTTCGCACTGTCAATTTGCACAAATCACCTTAGAAACAAGCTTTGAAAACTTACCAACTGAAACCCCCAAGATCCAAAATCTTGGATAATGATTCACCATCACATAATGAAAATGAATCCATCACTAGCTTTCTCAGATTATCAAAAGGAAAATTATCATTAAAGACCAAATTCAGCTTGCTAAAAACATTATGGATCTGAAACAGTGAAACAAGCAGAAATTTTATTTGGAAATGACTTACTAAAGTGACCAGATGGACTTTTTATGACCTAAACACAAAGACTCAAGAATTATTTGACCTCTATAATACAGCACAAAATGAATTTTTTCAATTAGGTCACAAGGTCAAAACTTACAATTGGTCAAACAGGGCTACTCAGAATTCTGGGCAGGACAAAGAAACGAGACATTTCTGGAAGACCAACTTTGAGGGATCATAAAACATATCAAACGGACTTGAAATAACTTTGTATTTTAAATATATTATTTCTAATATACATGCTCAACATTCCCAAAATGGTGACCCATGAAACTCAATTAGACGCAAGTTATTCAAATGCAAACTGGGCCCATTACAACAAATTGACACTTAGGCAGTAAATGCAAAATGGACAAGTGCTCAAAACAAGACATCACTAAATGACTCAAAAATTGAATATGATGATCTGGGATGTCTTCTTATGCCTAAACATGAGTTATGAACACCTGATATGCATGAAAAACTTTAGAATTGCATTTGGGCAAATAGGCTCAAAAAGCACTTATAGGGGGTCAAAATGCAAACCACTAACAAGGTACTCAAAAACCCTTATATTTTTTTGAGTCCCAACACACCCAAGGTTGATGAAGAGACGTCTTCACCTAACTGAAAGGTGAACACCAAGCAGAAGGCACAAGAATTTTCATCTATAAAGACTTCACCAAGCAACTCAGAGAAAACAAATGAACTAGCAATGGTAATTCATACATCATCTTCTACACAAGTCTCAAGGAAGAAGAAGAGCAAGATCAAAAATCCAGTCACTCTAGATGAAATAATTGAGATTCCAGTATGTGATCCTAGAACATTGGATCCTACTGAGTTGACAAAGTATGCTAGACTTTGTGAAAGGAAAGATATCCAAGATAAGCTGACAAAGGCCACAAAAGAATCAAAGGTACTCAAAGTTTGAAAAGGAATCCTCCAGCAAATTGTACCCGATGCAGATGCTGATCAAACAACTCCCAAACTTGATCAATTAGTGGTTCTCACCGATGCTATCACATCTTGGAATATAGATGCTGAAAAGGCTATGGAAGCAAGACTTGAGAAGAAATATGAATTCAAGTTAGCAGAGAAAATAAGCCAAGAAGTGGCACTGCACAAGGTAAAGCTATTTGAACTGGTAAGCACATTGGACCCTATAATTTCAGAAGCAATAGCCTTAATTCAAAAATTGTGCACATTGGATCAACTCACAAAGGAGTATACCGATAAGATAGCACAAATTGATTTTGATCTTCAAGCTAGTGCACAAGGTCTCACAAACACTGAAGATGTAATCAAATTGCACAATGACCAGCTCAAGCAAGCTAGGAAGCTGAGATAGGATATTTAGATTGCATAAACAAAGTTCAGAGATGAAGTGACTGAGCTTCAAGCTCAACTTTTACCAACTCTCACATTACTGCAACACCATATGACACAGGCAAGAACACTTATTGCCACCCCAGAAACATCTGTCCTAGACAACATTTATGATATGCATTCCAGGATTGAACTAGAGCACATGGCATTGGAACTCCTCAAAGAGAAATGGGAGAAAATGATAGAAGATATAAAGAACAGTCACTCCCACATTCTTGACACTTTGTAAGTTGCACATTTTTGTCACATTTTTGACAACTTATAAGTTGTACATTTTTGTCATGATTATCGAAAAAGGGGGAAATGATATGTACAGTCAGTAATCTTATGAAAAAGGGGGAAAGAGGAAAGAAAAAAGGGGAATGTATAGTACAAAGGCAAGTATACATGTACATATACTTTACTATATTGATGCATACATTTAGGGGGAGTCATATAATGACAAGGATATATACACATGTACATACAAAACACTTTAGTATTTTGCACATATTAGTTTTTGATACTAATGTCAAAGGGGGAGATTGAAGACATTATATTTTGTCATTATTATATGAAAAGAAAAACATGATAAACATCATCAGTTTTATACTACACCGATAGACAGGGCACACCACTACCTGACGCCAAGGTTACCAATATCTCTAAGTATAAAGCATCCCGACGCAACACTATTCAGTGTTACCCGATGACAGAAAAGACAAAGGAACCCGACAAGTAACCAACGGTGCAACCTGACAAAATAGTCAAGAGTGGAACCCGAAAGATGAAGAGAAGTTGAAGAATAGTTCAAAGAAGGAACACCGATAGACTTTTAGTTCACACCGACAAACAGATATCGAGAGTCAGTTACATCCCGTAAAAAGTGGATCTGACTTCCACGTAAGATAAATCACTGAAGTTTTATATTTAGATTCTTCATTTGTTTTAAAACCATTACATGAGGGAAATGCAATGTAATTATTATTGTTTTTATCAGTTTAATTGATTTAAAACATGCAAACTAAAGGATCAAGGTCAAGTTGTATACCTTGGATCTAGAGTTAACATTGTAATGCATGATTCTAGACTAGGTCAAAGAACTTGTATAAATAGATGCTCAATCAATTGTGAACATGTTGTTCGATGATGATTGTAGCCTCTGAGAGAATCTAAGGTTTAGTCAAGATAATTCAAGCATAAGCATATACAAAGATCAAATCAGTTTTCAAGAATAAGAAACAAGGCTACCGACAAGTAGGAAAAGGTATTAATCAATCACTATAGGTGATATTCATATACTGTAAGCTTTAATGGATCTGTGATCAGAAATTATAGATTGCATATAGTCAGGTCATACATATTTTACACATTCTAACAAGTGGGGTACACTTAAGAAATCCTTTCAAGGAAGGTGGATTTAACAATCCTATTGTAAATCTCTTAATCGAGTGCACACTAGATCAGTGTTGCTAAAGCTCTTAACATAGTAGATCCTAACAGGTCCCCACATTAATACTCCTAATAGGGTAGATAATCAGAAGTGATAAAATTGTAATCCTTAACTGGCTCCCTTCCAATCTGCAGATAGTGAAGTTTTGTGGGTGTCATCCCCACTGTAGTTTTTACTTCCCAATATGAGTTTTTTGTGATATCATATCTTGTGTTATGTGTCTATTACTTTCATGAATATTTCTATGAATGTTACATATAATTAAGTTTATGGATTAATATTACATGCATAAGAAAGAACATCAGATTCAGTTGGTAATACAATAAAGATTGATTGCCAATGAAGTAAGGTGAAAAGTGTTAAAAGTTTTAGAGGTACCGATTCACCCCTCTGCTCTCAATACTACTTCCCATTAATCCCAACATCTTGTTGGGTGGGGGAGGTAGTTTCTATCATGTTCACAAATATCATTATATATGATTGTGGGCCTTGTATTTTAGTGATGTTATATTTTCATATGCATGATATTATGGACCATGGTGCATAGTCTTTGGGGTGTCAGGTTGCATTGTTACAGGTATAGGCTTGGGAGAACATAACTATGTGTAGGCCAACTTTTGACAGGAAACTACTTCAGCTAGAACAACCATATGTATATTATTATAAGGTAGTGGTGCAAAGACAGGTGGGTCATATTAGGCATTGGGTCCATCAGTTTGACATTTTGAGAGACTTCTTATGGAGACCATAAATAGCTTACAGAGTATGTGATGGAGAGGTAGATCACCTAGATTTATGCCAGCAAGCGCAATATCTTATTGGGAGGACCACTCAGTCTTAATGGATCATCAAGATACAACTTCAAAATAGGTTTATTTGTTAGTTTATTGAGATACAAGATGTACATATAGGTTCTATGCAGGTCACCCAGTATAATTGGGATATATCAAAATGGGGGCCAGTTATTCCTGTTGCAATGATAGTGACTCAATTTGATGGGTTAGTTCCTTAGGGATGGGCTTGGGGATCATAGGTGCTAGATATGGGTATGATTCCTAAGTTTGATGGATGGTGGGCACAACACCATCTCATTCCTTACAAAGATCTTGGAGTTTATATTCCCATTAATATGGCTAGGAGAGTTTAAAATCCACGTAGGAGACTAGGGAGGCAAGGACAGAGAGGTGGGAGGGGTGTAAGAGATAATGGTAGGGGTAGATATAGAGGGAGAGAAGGGGGAGAGGTCAAGGTGGGAGTCATGGAGGGAGAGATGAAAAATATGATAGAGGAGATGATAGGGGAGGAGGTGTGGTTGCGATAGGTTCCCCAGTGATTGCACCAATGGTTGCCCTAGTAGGAAGAATAAATGAGGGCATGTATATTGGAGGAAATGATGGAGGAGGAGGGGACCCCATGGAGGAGGAGGATGAATATTTGATGGGGAGTAGCTCAAAAGAGGAGGATACTGAGACTAAGAGTACTGATGAGACCAGCTCATTAGAAGAGGATGAGGATGGGGATGATGATGAGACAAAGGAGGAGGAGGAGGAGGATAATTATTTGTTGGATGTGGATATGGTAAGTTTTGAGGATATGGGGGATGCCTTATAGGAAATATCTATAGGAAAAGATGTCAAACAGATCCCAAATACTATAGTTTTAACAAATAACATATATCTACAATGCAAGATAAGATAAGTTATTTACAAGAATGATTGGATGTTGCATAGATAGGGGCTACATAGGAAGGGGCTAGGACAATGGAGAAGGTTGGGCTATAGTATTTGACTCCAAGAGAAACTTGTTATTAGGGAAGGTGTCAGTTTTGGAGGATTAGATAGCCAGGTTAGAGAGGGAGAGGGATAGTCTAAAGTCAAAGGTACAATCAGTGAAGAGGGTAGGTCTAGAGCAGCAAAGAATGAGAAATGAGATGTTATTTTAGGCATAACATATTTTTCCATTAGGGGTGCTATTATGAAGGTGGGGTAGGTAGGACAAGAGATACAATATTGATTGGGGCACTATGAGAGTGTGGTCCCTCTTGAGAAAAGAGCTCCCAATTATACATTTCGAAGGTCATAGAGATCTCATAGTAGTGGGGTCCTAGTACAATTAGTGCAGCTATCACTCAGGTTGAGGTAGGATCTTCCACAGCTACCTAGTCTAGACCTACTAGATCAGAGGGTGGGGGTCGTACCAGTTAATGTTATTATATTTGTAGACACATCATGCATATATTTTGTGAGCTTGCAAGCTCATGGTAGACATATATTATGACATTGTATTATGATAGATTTTTTAATTATATATGTAGTTTTGGTGGAAGTATGTCTTATGTGTTTTATTTCATGCATATGGTTTATGAGATGATGACTATGATTTATATCTATGTTGATGCATGATGACCTATATTCTAGCTTATATTAGGACATGATTTTATGTTTTACTATGATATATGAGATGCATATATGGATATCTAGATGTGATGCACTTAATGACAAATGATGGTCTATATTTTTGTACTTTTATGATTTTATATGATATGCTCATGTTGTTTCTATATGACCTTTTTGTGCATTTACATGATGTAATGAATAAACTATGATATTGTTTGTGATTATGATTATGATCTATGTACTAACATGTTATGGATGCAAGATGCATTATATTTTGGTTGTGTCATAATAATTTATCTTAATGACTATTAGGACTGACTGATAGAATTGTTAGTATTGGCAAATGGGAAGTGAATGACATGACTAGATCAAAGAAAATTTTAATGAACTCTAATTGAATCTAGAATTTATTAACACCACCTTTCATTCCAAAAAAAATTGGACAATTATTTTTCATCACTAGGCCATTTTATTTTGAAAAATGGGTATGTCCACATCAAGATATTGACAAATCAAGATGGGATTTTCCCTTTGCATCTAATAGGTACTTAGAATAGACAAGGAATGTTGGCCAATCCATATAAGGATATGGGCATTGAGGGTTGAGGTATGTGCAACGATAAACACGAGCATTATTTTTCTTTACAATATTTTTTGCATTAGATACTTTGCTCATTGTGGAAATGCCTATCACAGACAACCAAAATACCTTTTCCTTTAGACTCCATGAAAAACAATCCACAAATAAAAAACAAATAAAAATAAAGTCATGAACCATCTTAACATCTATAATCACTTGTGGATATCTTGGAGATGCATAGGAACGTGACATGCGAAAATTAAAAAAAGATAAGACTAACTTGGACAACAAGTCAACAACCATATTGATTATTTTGTATATGTTATGTGTTTGTTTGATAATAACATTGACAATGATAATGATATATGGTTTTAGGAATTAGGTGCCTCGTATAGAAAAAGAAGAATATCTTGCAACAGTATCGTGTTGTACTCAAATAGTTTAGATGAAACATAATCTTAAGGATGTAGAGGTATTATTTAATAAGGCAATTCCAATAATATATGACAAAACAAGTTCCATTAACATCTCCAAGAATATGGTAATGCATTTTAGAATAAAACACATTTCTATATGGTATCACTACTTGAGGGAGAAAATTGCTAATAAGGAGGTAGAATTGGAGTATGTTCCCACCAAGGAAAAAATTATAGATATTTTTATTCCATCTATAGCTAAGGATACTTTTGTGAATCTTAGGCAGAATTTGGGGGTTGTTTCCCCTCATTTCTCAAACTAGATACATAGGGAGTATGCATCTTTCTAGAGGGGGAATAATTTATCACCATTTATCTCATAGATTGATGTTATTTTTTCCCTCATGGGTGTTAGAAATATATGATTGGTTATACGTTGTCATTGATGTCAAACATAGGGCTCTGAAGGAATTTGGGCTTGTGTTCACTCAAGCTTTGTGGTTTGGAAGTTTTCTATTCTTGGAGATGTGGGTTTGTGTACTGAACCTACAATATAGTGGAAGGTAAGTATCTATTTAGTGGAGTACTATAGTACAATGGAAGATAACTATACTTTCAGTGTTGAACTATAGCTCAGTGGAAGATAGGTATGTATCATATATGGTTTCAAAATAGTGGAAGACATGTATTTATCCTATATAGTTTTAGAAAAGTGAAAGATAAGTATGTATCATGTATGGTTTCAAAATAGTGGAAGACAAGTATGTATCATGTGATCATGTGAAGATGGTGTTTTACACTACCTCTATGGTATACTTTTAAATTTAGAAGTTTGTGTAGTCTAGATATCTATAATTTAGTAGTACTGATGTTGTGTTGTGGAGCATATAACAATTTTATAGTTGCAGCTATTTTGTACAATCTTGAGTATTTATGTCCCAAAAATTAGGGTTGAAGATGTGTTTCTACTCATATAAATGGATTCAGGTTTTTATCTTGGTTGTGGCATTATTTTGTGATCATGAATGTGTTCCTGGTGTTTCAGAGATTGTGTCATCTAGTGTTATAGTTCTTTTCAATTGTTGTTTTGATCCACAAATATGTTTTGGAAACTTATAACATGGCTTCTATTGTGGCATGTGGATCTCTCCATAGTGTGTGGAGGTCCGATTACAAATAGAAAGATGGAATTTTTCTTCTACGCATTTGAATTATCTTTGATATTTGTTTTAGTTATCACAGATCCGTAATTGGGCAATGTGTGGCATGTTTTAGTTCCTTCTTCTCCTAGGATGGATCATGATTTCAAGTTTAGGTTTGAGTGTTATATTTATTTATTGTTGAAGTGTCATATTTAGGTATGAGACTTGTACTTAATGATTATTTATTATTTGGATGGGTTCGTGCTATATGAGACCTATGTATTTAATGTTTATCTCTTATCCATTTGGGTCCTTAGTTTAGATGCTTTTCACATATGACTTATTTTCATTTTTTTATTACCTTGTCTGACATGAAACCTATTTGTAATATCTTTTGGATTGGTCGACCTTGTTGTAATCTATAATGATCTATCACATGTATAAGGATTGTTTGTACTTTGGAAAAATGTAATTTTAAGGTGTGAAGTAAGTGAAGAGCGCATACCAGTTCAACAATCAACAAAACAGGGTTCGGTAATAGTAACAAAGAATGAAAGGAAATAATATTTTGTTGCTAGAGTGGATAGTGTTTTTGCAAATCATTTGTATTATCAGAAGAGTTTATCTTTATCTACTTTAAAGGGTTGTAAGTAATTTAAGACACTAAGTCTTGGGTACTTAATTTTATTGATTTGTCTTGCTACTTTTGCAATGAGCCTCTGTATGTAATTTTGGAGCAATGAGCTCCTATTTGTACTATAAGGTAGTGAGCCTTCTTATCTATATTCATTGGTGTATTGGAAGTGAGGCTCTAGTTGATAGTTTGGAGTAGTGAGCTCCTAATATTTTTTAATCAAATTATATACTTCATTGAATTATCTTTGTTGGAAAGTTATCACCATGGTTTTTCCTAGTTTAGTTTTTTCATGTATAAATCATGGTGATCTTGTGTTGTTGGTTACATTCTTTAATTTCATATTGTTTCATATGGTGATTATTGAATTTAGTTGTTGGATTTTTTTTATGCTTATTCACCCCCCTCTCAGCATCTAGAGTGTGTTTATCAATCGGTATCAGAGAAAGGTTCCTCTAGAAGAAGCTTAACTACTTGAGGAAGATCTGGAATTGCACAAAATTTACACTTTCAAGCACAATTATTTGATGGCATGGTATTTGGGAGGTAATTCAAACTGGGTTTTATTCTCCTTTTGAAAAACCTTTTACTACTAAATAAGAAAGACAAAATGAAGCAAATGTGAAAGCAAGAGCAATTATTTTTAGTAGTCTATGTGACAAATCTTTTGGAAAAGTGAAAGATTTGAAAGGTGCAAAAAAGATATAGAATAATATGGTTCTGGTGTATGAAGGAGATTTAAATAAAAATCAAGAAATATGGATGTATCTCAAAGATAAGTAGGAAGTTTTGAGAAAAGAAGAAGATGAGAGTGTAGAAACTACATTTATAGAGCTATTGATGTTGTTGATGGAATTAGAGTTGTCGGTGGAAATCTAGAAGACATAGATGTTATCATCAAGATCTTATTAACCTTACCATAGGATTTCATACCCATGACATGTTTAATAAGGGAGAGAAATTATTTGAGTCAATATTCCATTGATTATCTCATTGGGTCAATTTTTTCATTTGAGCTTGCAGAAGTTGAAAGTGAAAAAAGAGAGACTACATTTAGAGTTGTTGATTATGTTAAACCAAAGACATGCAAGATGTTTGAGGATAATGAAGCATATCTTTCAAGAAGATTCAAGTGATGTATCGGTAGATAAAAAGGTAAGTTACCTCTCAAGTGCTTTGATTGTGGAAGGATAGGACATTTTGCTAACGATTGCAAGTATAAGGATTATCATAGTGAATCAAAAGATGAGTATAGAAAAAACCAATAAAAAGAAAAGAGATTTCATAAAGAAGATAAAATTTAAAGGAAAAAATAAAAAGATCTTATGTTCCACCAAGGAATACTTTTTGAATATGAGGATGTTAATGATTCAATTAAGGAATCATTGTTTTTAGCTATTTATCAAAAAAGAGAGAAGATTTATTTTCATGATAAAGTTTTTTGCAGATGCATGGATTATAGATGTTGGATGTTTAAATCATATGACAGGAGATAAATTAATATTTATCAGGTTTGAAGATTATGATGTTGGAGCAATCATATTTGCAGGAGAAGGAAGTTCACTAATCAAAGGTGTTGGAACTATCTCCATTGATGGTAAGCATAGAACTAATAAAGTTTACTATGTTGAAGGTCTAAAATATAATTTGTTAAGTGTTATTCAAATGTGCAAAAAGGGTTATCAAGTTATGTTCAAAAGTGATGGTTGTACTGTCAAAAATAAATAGACTGGTAAAAAGGTTGCAGAAGGCTTCAAGACTTCTGGTAAGATCTATTATATTGAAGACAAATGTGAGAATCTATGTTTTCTAACTCAATACAATGGTAGATGGGGATATGATGTAGAAATGGAACTTAATCAAGACAAAGCGGAATTTTCTCTGTCAAAGAATAGTGGGGAGAAAAATATTGAATCATAAGATCCAATGGAGGTTGAATGGATTATGTTATATTAGAAGTAAGAAGAAAACAACAAGGACATGGTAGACTAGAAGAAAATAGCAGATCAGATGCAGAAAGAAGAAAAAAGGAAGCTAACAAGTTTATTGTAGACCAGAAGAAAGAGGAATGCATAAGGACATGGTAAATAAAAAGTGGATGGTAGAAGATAAGAAGGATGTGGTAGATTAGAAGGATAAATATAAAAAGAACAATTGTTAGCTAGAAGTTGTTGGAAGATAAAAAAAAATTTGGTAGACATGAAGCAGAAGAAGGAAAAAAAGAATTCAGTGTAGGCACAAGATTGAAAGAGGATAAAGATTCAGAGATCTCCTTCTACTCTTTATAGGTACTCTTCTTTTGATGGCATATTTTTTTACTATAGAACTATAGGACACAGAGTTAATGAGTGTAGAAGTTTGAGAAGGAATTATGTTTTCAATGGAAGATATTATCATTGTAATAAGTTAGAGCATAAGGTAATTCATTGTAGAAGTAAAGTGAATTGCATTAGATTGAGTGTGAACAAAGATGTCAAGAACTTCAATGGATACTTCTATGGTTGTAATGCATATGGAAACAAAAAAGTTGAATGTAGTATAAATATAAATGTCAGGAATAATGAAAATACAAAAATGAAAAAGGATGGTTTGATTTTCTATAAATGTAATAAGACAAGACATAATGCAAGGATAGTCTAGTTTTCTATAAATGTGACATGACATGACATATTGCTAAGTTTTGAAAGTATGTGGAAGAGAAGGGTGATTTTTTGATGATTGCAAAAGACTCAAACGATAGGAACAAGATATACTGTAGAATATAGAGGGTGTTTTGATGGTGGTTCAACACCCATTCTAGATGTTGTTTCCTCCTCTGTTAAATGACTCATATTGCAAGGTCTGAGGGGGAGTCTTAATCTTTTTCTCCCTTGAGACTAGACTTTGGGTATCTTCTCAAAATGGCAATAACGTATCAATACTTATCTGAAGATAAGATTTATATTTTTGTGGTTTGAAAATGTGTTTGTTTGGTTGATTGTGTCATAATTTGTTCTTTCTAAGATATATTCAAGTATGGTTTGGAAATATGATGTGTTTATTGGATAAAAAATTAAGGTACATTTTAGTGATAGTGCTATGAATTAGAAAAGCCCTCTTGATGAAATGATAAGTCTATGGGGTTATTTTTTTACTAAATTTGATGATTGGTTAAAGGAGAACAATATTTGCTACTAAATAGAAACAAATGAGTTTGAATTTATTTGGATAACTTTGTTTTATGTTGTAAGGAATAAAGATGTGGTAGATCCAGGGAAAAATAAAGATAAGGAAAAGATAATGAGAAAATTGTATCTGAAGAGTTGCTTTGCTCCGGTAATTGATCTTGTTGGAGATATGCTTCATCATATTATCAGAATTCTTTTGAATTTCTCAAGAAATCCTTGGGGTTGTTGCCCCTTTATTTTTGTTATCTTAGTGTATCAAGATGATGTATCTGTCTAGGGGAAGCTTTCTAACTTATTTTTATTTTGGACTGATGTTGGTGTTAGGTTATCAAAGTTGTGTAGTGGTATATTAGTTATTGGCCTTTGTCCTTCATGGAAAAAGGGGGAGAAAGATAAATAAAATGTTTATTATGGTAAAGGGTATTTGATACTTTTGGTGGATGTTTTCCATCAATGAAAAATGGGGAGATTCTTAGAAATATATGATTGGTTGTTTGTTGTCATTGATGTCAAGCATAGTATTTTGGAGGATTTTGAGCTTGTGTTCGCTCAAGATTTGTGGTCCAAAAGTTTTCTATTATTGGAGATATGGTTTTGTGTACTGAACCTATAATGTAGTGGAAGAAAAGTATGTATTTAGTGCAGTAATATAGTAAAATGGAAGGCAAGTATGATTTTAGAGCTGAACTATAGTGTAGTGGAAGACATGTATGTATCCTGTATGGTTTCAAAATAGTGAAAGACAAGTATCTATCCTATATGGTTCCATAATAGTGAAAGACAAGTATGTATCCTAAATGGTTTCAGAATAGTGGAAGACAAGGTGTATCTTGTGATCTTATGAAGATGATGTTGTATAGTGCCTCTATGTTATACTCTTATATCTGGATGTCTATATTTTAGTAGTAGTAGTATTGTGTTGCAGAGTAGATAGCAACTTTATAGTTACAGTTATTTTGAACTTTTCAGATTGTTTATATTCTAGAAATTAGGGTTGAAGATGTATTTATACTCACATAGATGGATTCAGGTTTTGGCCTTGGTTGTGGCATTCTTTGGTGATCAGGAATGTTTTCATGGTGTTTCAAAGATTGTGTCATCTAATGTTGCGGTTCTTTTTTATTGTTGTTTTGATTTAGAAATATGTTGTGGAAACTTCTAACATGGTATCTTGAAATTGCCTCTGATATGACATGATGACATGAATGTTTGTGGCATGTAGATCTCTCCACAATGTGTGGAGGTCTGATTATAATTGGCAAGTTGGTAGTTTTCCTCTACACATTTGAATTATCTTTGGTAGTTGTTTTGGTTATTGTGAATCTAGCATTGGGAAATGTGTGACATGTTCTTGGTCCTTCTTTCTCCTAGGATGGATCATGCTTTAAGATTTAGGTCCAGGTGTTATATTTATTGATTATTGAAGTGTCAAATTCAGGTTTGGGTCTTCTGCTTAATGCTTATCTCTTATTCAGATGGGTTCATTCTATATGTGACCTATGTATTTAATGTTTATCTCTTATCCATTTGGGTTCTTGATTTATATACTTTTGGCATACTTGGTTGACATGAAACTTATTTGTAATATCTTTTGGTTTGGCTAACCTTGTTGCAATATCTAATAATTTATCATGTATATAATGATTGTTAGTGCTTTAGAAAAATGAAAGTGTAAAGTGTGCAACAAGTGAAGTGTGTGAACTAGCTCAATAATCAGCGAAGCAAAGTTAAATGATAGTGATAGGGACAGAAATACAATAATAGTTTGTTGCAAGAGTGGACATTTTTTTTGCAGATCATTTGCATTATCATGAGAGATTATCTTTACCCACTATAAAGATTTGTAAGTATTTTAAGATAGTGATTCTTGGGTACTTGAGTTTATTTTTGTATCTTTCTAACTTGGCAGTGAGCCTCTGAATGCAAGTCTGGAGTAGTGGGCTCCTATTTGTAGTGTAAGGAAGTGATCCTTATCTATATTCATTTTTGTATGGGCAGTGAACCTCTGGTTGCTAGCTCATAGTAGTGAAGTCCTCATCTTTTGTAATCAGATTATATACTTCAACGAATTATTTTTGTGGGCAATTTCTCACTATGGTTTTTCCTAGTTTGGGTTTTCCACATATAAATCTTGGCATTCTTATGTTTCTAGGTTTGTTCTTTACTTGTATACTATTTCATATGGTGATTATTGAAGTTAGTGTTTATAGTTTTTTTTTATGTTGATTCACCCACCGCCACTCCCAACATCCAGAGTGTGTTCATCAAGGGGGAGTAGTGTGGGTTGTTGAAAGGGTTGCAAAAAAATGGGTCTCCAAGATAGGGGGATAAAGTGTCTAGAATCAAAAGAAAGAGGTGTTGCATCATTTTTCATTGATGTCAAAGGGGGAGAATGAAATTGGGAAGAAATTTATAGGGTTGTTGGTGTTGTCATCAATTAAAAAGGGGGAGATTGTTAAACCATTTTCATTAATGTCAACCTTTTATGGTGTGGCATTAATATTTTTCTATGAAGGATTACTTGTTGTTGCTTTGATTGGTGAAGAAGATTTGAAAGAAGGATTAAGAGTGTTACTAAGTCTATGACATTGATTGATGAAGAATATTTGTTGATTGATGAAGAAGTCTTGAAAAAGAGGATTGAGAAGGATACTGAGGCTATGACATTGATTAAGGAAGTAGATTTATATCTAGAAGGATAGAATGTGCAGGAAAGAGTACTTGAAGATCTTATTAAATATTATCTCAAGATGATGGATGCTCGAGGCTCTGTATTTAATGATTTATTATTATAAATATTGCTCTATCATTTAGATAGGTTCCCAAACTAATTGTTTGATAAATATTTTCTAAGTTGATTGGTCGATAGTAAGGTTGGCTATCAGCTAGTTTGAATAGGCCTAGAGAATGACTTGCATTTATTCGTAGAGGAATTCCATGGCATGCAATTTGGAATTTGTGTGATGTTTTAGTTTAGATATCTTTTGTTGGTTTTCTCCACAAGTGAAGATTTGTTGTCACGTACACTATCTTGTTGCTTGTATGGGCATTTGGCAGACTCAACTACTTGCGGTGACTTGATTCATTTTAGTTAGGTCTTGATATAGATCAGGGGGAGAGATAAAATTCTTATGATGCTTTATTTATAACATTTCATGCTTTGGAAGGTGTTTCATGCATTGGATAATGTTTTTGGGCCAACTGGTAACCTATTTTTAATGTATTTTCACACATTACCTTTTGGCATGGCTTTGGATGTTGGTGTGATTCATATTGATTAGTTATATTAATTGAAAAAGATCTTTTGGGATATTTTTGGGTCCTCTCTACTTCCTGGAGTGGACCACTTTGTGAAATTGTTTTTAAGGTGTCTGACCTTGTATTTATAATGCCTACTTTTTGTGGTCGACCTTGTTGATGTTTTTGATGGAAAAATTACTATATATTCTAATGGAAATGATTGATTTTGGTATGAGTCTATGTGAGGATAATTAAAAATCTTGTGGGATTCAAGTGTGAAGGCAAAATTGTGTAAATTAGACATAACTAAGAAGGAAATTGAAGAATCATTCTAGAAGGTTATTATTGTTGATCATATTTTTTTGCTAAATTAATTAGTTTCTAAATTTCATTAAGGATTAGTATAATCCTTGGTAATGTGTCTAAATTGGTAGGGATAGTTGGTTCCTTGGCTTCTAGCCTAAAACATTATATTCTATTTCTGATATAGTGAGTACATTTCTCACTGTGGTTTTTTCCATCTTGAGTTTTCCACCCAAATCTAGTGTTCTTATATGTTCATGTGCATCTATAATATTTTCTTTATCTTCTATTAATCATTAATTAAGATATTTTAGATTTGGGATAGTATTATTAAAAGTTAAAGTGTGTTGATTCACCCTCCCCTTCTTAGTGCCAAATTGTGTTCAATAATTTATAGTTAAATGATTTGACAAAAAAAGTCCCTTGCTATCTTTTGTGTTTCCATTAATAAGGACTTGATTTTTAATGAGATCATTTTATTAGATTGCCTTTTTACTATTTAGACAATCATCAACAACTATGTGGAGATCGTGATTCACAATATCAAAGTGACGCTTCCTTAGAGAAACCTTCAAATGTGCATGATATTGAGATGCCTATTAATTCCTCTTGAACAAATACTCATAGACACACCACTAATGTTAGAAGATCACAAATCTACATATAAATAGATATATTTATGACGAGAATTCACAATTTATGGATCTAATTTGTTATGTTAGATTCTAACTTATGAGGTTTATTGGATTAGCATGAAAAAACATCTAATGCCATAGTTTGGGTGATTTTTGTGTTAATAGATTATTCTATTATTTGTAGCCTCATTCTTTTACAATTCTCTAATTAACATATTGGTTATCTAGGAATACCTTCCTTGGCCTAATAGAGAAAATATTTTACCTCCTCTTGTTGAAGGTCAAATCCACCTATAATTTAAACATGAATATCGTATCTTGTATAACTTGAAAATTTTCATGGGTGTTAGATCAAAATATTTTTTAAAACTCATTGGAAGTGATCTTGTAGTAAAGAAGGTCTTACACCATGAAGTGGTCAACATGATCCCACCATGTAGGTCCTACATTAAATACACTAATTATGGATATTATTCTTCATGGATGCCAACTTGATATCAACTCCATTATTCTCAAATGCAATATGATCCCCTCTATTTCCAAACTTTTTTTTATATGGTTTTATAGAGGTCAATTTAGTCACATCTCCACAAATCCCAAATTTAATAAGATAAGGTAAAATTTATGATTTGTTGCTAAATGTAAGTGGCTATAACTATTTCTAATGGTTACCTATGTGTTTCTTTTATTTTTTTGTACTCTTGCTTTCTTCTTGTTAGTCGTATTTGCATTTGTTATAAAATAAAAATTCTTTAATAAATCAATAAAAGGATTTTTTAATTTCATGGTTGTGGGAATAGATGAACATGATATCTTAAGTGAGCCAATACACATTAAAATCAAGAAATTTGACTTTTTGGCCATTATGGGTGGTAATATGTATGGTCATGTCCAACAAACACTATCATGTGCATGATGACATCCACATTAACCTAATCATGGGAATTGAGATGGGGTAGGTTTTAAAATGGTAAATATTATGAATGAGTTACAATATTAGGGATAGATTGTTTGCCAAATGATCAAAATCAAGCATTACATGATTTGTTGAAGCGAAGGGAAAATCATACGAGTTAAAGCAAATATAAACATTTATAATCATTATACCTACTTCAAAGGATAAAAAGGATTCAATTATGCTATTCTCTATGCCTTTTGTAATAATATGTGAGGAATTCCACGATCTAAAAAACATGTTCTATCTTTGCTCATTTAAAGTTGATATAGAAGACATTCCCCTCCTTTAGACAATGACCATTATGTTTTCCTACACATCCACAAGCACAAACTTTCAATAATAATAGAAAAAATGAAAGTAGTAAAATAAATCAAGAATGTAAGAAATGCTTAGCAAAATAGTATTTAGGAACTTTTTCATTTTATTAAATTTAGTTTTAGTGTTAATTTGTAAAATACTATTTTTTTTAAAAGAAAATTTTTATAGGTGTGTCATGTTGTGTCATGTGTCCCACATGTGTAAAAAGTGGGCATGAAACCTTTTCTCAAGCAACATTGCTAAATCTACTAAACAAAAATAGAGATTTGTTTATGCAATAAAAGTACCATAAATTATAATATGCATAACCTACATTTAATTTCTCCCTTTTCTATGCCTATATTGGGTTACAGATATGGATTTAATGACAAAAATACTTTAGCTCCCCATCCTACAAGTGGCGACTCAAGATCCTTCAAGGTAGAGATAGTGGGAGAACTAGAAGCTAACCCAGGGGTCGCGTTTCTCACTGCTAGAGGCCCTTCCTGAGAAGACCAACAAGATGGAGGACTAGGTAAGCACCCAGTACTTCATTATTCATTGTTCCTAATGCCAAAATGACTAAATAATTAATCTCTAAGAAATCTAGGCTTAAAAACATAGCAATATTTTTTCTGCACTGGACCCCTCTAAAATGCCTGCTAGGAATTTTATTAGAAATTTGTTTGATTCAATATGGGTGCAAAAACTAGGGTTTTATTTCTCCTTCTGTCGTATGATCCAGAAGGTTTTGTTCATTATATTCTTTAAGGTTTTGTTCATTATATTCTTTAAGGACCATAATAGCCAATCTAAAGTGCTCAAAAAGGAATTTTGGTCCATAGGCGATGCCTCTTTTAGGGCCATCGAGTGGATCTCTGAAGCCAATGTTCATGAAGTTGCAGCCCTTTCAACCCCCAGATGGATTATTATTAAAAATGTTCTGCCATTATTATGGTGTTGGATACCTAAAACACTTGCCTCCATTGGAATTGTTCTTAGAATATATTAGACTCAAATGATTCTCCCGCATATGGATGTGAGGGATCTTCTTGGAGTTAAACCTGACATTGACATTCCAAGCCTCCTTTCCATTGGCTTGGAAGATGTATAATTTGAATAACCTCTGGAAATTTTAGGGGGGTCTTAATGCTTGTTTCCTATGTAAACAAGAGGGGCATGTAAGAAAGAATTTCCCTATTCTCAAGAAGAAGCAAAATAATGAAAAATTACAGGCTCCAAACCCTAAGCCTTCTTGTTCTCCACTGACTCTTCATCCTTAATCAACCCTAATTCCTCCTCCCAACCTCATCCAACCTCCCTCGACTGTCCCTAACCCTCCATCCTTGACCTCTCCTCCAATCTCTCCTCCTAATTTCTCCCTCTTGTCTACCTCATCTCCCCCTTCATTGCTATGGAGTTATACATAATGCATATTTCTATTAAGGATTATCTTTGTGCTAATGCACCTGCTTCTATCTTATCCTTGGCCAAGGAATTTGAGCACTCCTCTCCTTCAGTCATTCCTTCAAATGCATGTAGAACAAGGAATTCTAAACAATTAGTAGTGGATAAAATAAGGAAAATCTCTAAAATAACGAAAAGAATAGAAACTCAAATTTATCCTGATCATCCAAAAGTAATAATTGGTGACAAAAGATTATGTCAGAGTACCCCTCTATGAGGGCTTATCCCACCAAAGTGGATGATAACACTGCCAATAGTGGCTCCACCATGGTTCTAGATGTTGGTAGGGAGATGCCCACCCTTACCCATGTGAATGAGAAATCAATCTCTTACCCCTCTATTGTTATTGATGACTCTGCAGGAATTCAAATGGATAAGGATGATCATACAAGTAAAACTAGTCAGGGTGAAGCCAATATTGGCCCTATTGCAGACCACTCTAATAATCCTAACCCTGGCAGGGATACTATAAATCTTTATAAATATGACTTAGCCATTGTCCCATATATCCCTCTAGGTATTCTGGAAGTGAAAGCTTCAAAAATTGAGAAAGGGAAGAGTAAACCCAAACTAGACATTAGGAGGAAGAAGATAATCAAGAGGGACAACACCTCCTTAATAGGATCTAGTCATGTGGTATTATTTAAAAAGAAAAGAGGAAGGCATGTTGGATCAGTTTCATCCAAGATAGTTGCAAAGGTCTCTAAAGGCCAATTGCTTAAGTGCTATAAGTCTTTTTAGCCTCCCATGGACATGGAATCATAAGGTTAGCCAATGGAATTGATGTGTATATATTGGAACATAAGGGGCTTGGAGTCCCCAGACAACATAGTCAAAATATTTTAAGTTCTCATAGAAGTACAAACTTTCTCATGTTGTAAGAGCTCAAAGTTGTTGGCTTTAACCTTGATGTGTGTTGCAAGTGTATATGGAGAGAGGACATACCTTTCAAGACTATCCATTGTAGGGGTAAGGGTGGGGCTACAATCCTAACTAACAATAAATGAGCAAGCATATTTCTAAATGGGGATTCTCCCCATGTAACTGAATGGTCTAGACAATTGTAGAAACTAAGGAGGGAAAGGTTGGAGTTTCCTCAATCCATGCCTCTAATGAGTATAGGCAAATACTTGAATTGTAGAAATGGATATCCTGACTAGATGATGTCCCATGGATTCTTGGTGGAAACTTCTAAATAATAGAAGCACCCTTGGATAAGTCACGTGGTTACAAGATTGAATGGAAGGGGGAAGAAAGATTATTCTAGTTGAGAATGATTAATAAACTTAAACTTTTTGATCGTGTGGCTGGGACAAGGAAGGATTATAAGGGACTGTGGTTTACATGGTGTAATTTTTAGCAAGGAAGTAAAAGAATATACTCCAAACTTGATAGATTTTATGCCAATAAGGATGTGATGCAATTAAAAAATGATGAACTGGGTGGGGGAGTTAGGGTGACTCCCTACACCCTATCTGATCACCATCCTATCATCTCTATGTGCATTTTGGGTTCCACTCAAAGTGATCAGAGAGAGAGAGAGAGGGAAGTCTATCGCTCTTAATATAAGAACCCTATTAGATGAAGGTGTGATGCAAGTGGTTAACATTATCAAGTGCATTAATAAATCCAATCTCACACTCCACAGTGACTTAGAGAGATGAAATCAAAACATACTAGCATGGAAGGGTTTGTTTCAAACGATTGGAAAGAAGAAAACAAAAGACACAAGGAAGTGTGAAACTGAATTTAACTCCACCTTGGTGGAAGCAAAGGAAGTACTGCAAGAAGATCCATCTAACATTGAAGCTAATGAAACCTTTTCTCATGCTATAAATGATCTTAGGAAGATTCAAAATGTGAAAATTATAGGGATGAAAACAAGGGCCAGACTTAATTTTCTTGAACATGGAGACAAGGGCTCCAAGTACTTATTTCAAATGCTTAAAACCAAAGAAGCCAAGGAGCATATTGACAATATTTGGGACAATGATAGGCACATCACACAACTAGAAGAAATACTTAATGCCTTCAAATTTTTTTACAGTAGGCTCTTTATATCAGAGGACAATAGTATTGAAAAAGAGCAAGCCAAGACAAACATTTTGGGTTTGATTCCTAATAAGGTTGTAGAAGATGACTCAAATTATCTAAGAAAATAAGTACCCATTGTCATCATCGCCTTGAGCAATGATAAAGATCCTGGACTAATGGTATACTAGTTGAGTTCTATAAACAAAACATAAACTAGATTGGGGAAGAGCTTCTAGGTCTCTATAAAGAAGTAATTAATGCAGGATCCTTGTGGCATGATATTAATAAAGGGCTCAAAAAATTATCCCCAAGGAGGGTGATAGGTCTCTACTCAAGAAATAGAGGCCTATCACTCTCCTTAATGTTTCTTACAAAATCCTGGCCAAAGTTATTGCTAAGAGGTTAGAAACCATCCTCCCTAAGGTGGTTAGTGTGTGTGTCTGAATGTGACCTCTAAATCAGGCACAAACACAACATGGTCATTGCTCAATCATTGAATTGTGAAAATGAACATGAATTGTCCATTCCACAAATTTGATTGAATTGACATGTTGCCTCCTTTTTAGTTGGGGTTTCTCAATTACTCTAAGAACGAGAGCCAACAACCATGACCATTGCTAAAATGGAGGATTTTGAAGCATTATAAAACTAAAATTGAAACAATTCTATATGAGAAATGCCATTACAATCTAAGAATGAAAGTGCATATTTTAAGCTAAGAACTTGGAAAGATGATAGAATTAAGCTATTTGATGTATACGAAAACTAATTTAAGATGCAAAATGTTATTAATCTAAATTATGCAACAAATGATTGAAAACATGAAAGAATTGAGATAAGATTTTGCTATAGTTTAGATACTCTCCAATTGCTCCTCCCAAATGAAGAAAAGGAAGTCCATAATATAGAAGAACCTGGAAAGAGGATGAAGAGTTTCTTGGAAAGAAACGGTTGACTCTTCATCTCCATGGAGGAAGGTGAGACAAAATGAGGAATTATTTAATTAAAGAAATGAATTATTTCCACATGAGTGACTTTTCACATGGAATTATGGAATTCTTTTGAGGATAATCCATTCAAATAACTAAATAATTATTCAATTCCTTTTTATGTGTATTAGCTAAAGGGGGTGGAATTAATTTAATTTAAAAGCACTTAGGACTTTAGAAATAAATTAATTAATCATAGGGATTTTTAGCTAATAAACCTTGAGAATTTAGGAATTAAATATAGTGTGAGATTTATGCAAATTCAGGTTTTCTGATTTTGATGAAAAGATTGCAGAAGCCGAGAAAATGATGACGAGAGATGATTCTGACAAGAAAGCAACGTCAAAAAGATGACTGCACAAGCATCGGAGCACGTCGGTCCCAAAATTTAAAATGCAATTTTGAGCTACTTAGGAGTGTCAGATTTCGATTTCAATCATGAAAATAGATTCAGAACGGTCCATTTAGCCAAGGGTGCAATTTTCGCAAAAAATGGAGCACTTTTGAAAATTAGGTCAAAAGCTATATAAGGCCCGAAGGGGTCATTTTCAAATCATTATTCACTTTTGACTTTAGAGATGGTGAGGGACCTAGCTGATATTGATAGCATTCTCATGTGTACACATCAATTTGAGTGCTCCCGATGACACAACCAGCCACCGAAGTATGACACACCTGTAAGTAATCAAAAAACCATCTTGCATTTTAAATTTTTATCGCTTTTTAGATCATTTTAGCATGTTTTTAAAGCTTTTTAATCCAATCACATCAATTTTTGTGCAAGGAAATAGTTTCCTCACAGTGGCCTAGGTCGCCCCTCGCGTGAGAAATCGATTTCCTCGCACGGGTCAGGGCTTCCTCGCACGGGACCCCTCCGCGAGCTCGCATGAGTTGCACACCGATGTCGCGCGAGATTTTATTGCATGCGATGGAATCTCGCGCGAGGAGATCTCATGTCTCGCGCGAGGCAAAAGCTCATGCAGGAAAAGAGTTTCCTCACATGATAATTGCTTACTGTCTAGAAATCTGTCGTCCATTATGTCGCAGAGTTAGCCAATTAGAATGCCTCATAACTGTGTTTAGGATAGATTCATAGCTGCATTTGTTGTCATTGCTTTGAAAAATCATCATGTTGAGGTACTGATCAACTATCATCACTTGCTTTGTAGGTTGACTTCCTTGATATTGCATTCCAGTCTCATCATCCTGTCATGGGTGAGCTGCTGCGTAGGTTGACAGATGCTGATGGTGCCCATCTCAATGGGTTAGGATTATCATATCTTCATGATGCACCTGCTATTTGGGTAAATCACAGTCTATTGGGTGCACTGGTCAAGCATTTCCATTCGAAGATAAACACTTTCCATTTTCCACAGGGGGAGATGACAGTCACTCTTGAAGACATCTACAAGATCTTGAGAGTACCGTTCCACGGGGCTCGTGTGGAGTATGATACATAGCTGAGGATGGGCACACTGGTGCTGAGAGAGATCTTCCAGGATGATCTGGTGATGGGTCAGGCCATCTCTTGGGAGGATCTAACAAGCAGGTACGGCGTGGATCATACATTGGCAGTTGTCTTGGCACTTTTCTTGAGTTGTCACTTGGTGTCAGATCTAGGTCAGCACAGATTGGAGTGCGACTGGGGAGGCATGCTATAGAGGATGTTAGCTACACCAGCAGTGAGATTCAGATGGGGTGAGTGCATGCTCGCTCAGATGTACCATGAGATGCACAAGATAGTGTATCAGGGTGCACGGATTATGGCGGCAGGAGTCATTGTTCTACAGATCTGGGCCTGGGATCACCTTCCCATATGTCGATCGATTTTCCATGATACTCGACAGCCTTTAGAGCCATATATATATATAGGTATGCAAGTCTAATGACTTAGCCAGCGTTGGGTAAGATGGATCAGTGGCAAGCGCAGCTAGATGACATGGCAACAGTTATATGGCGGCCATGGATAGCCATAGAGGTCTAGGATGATGCACGACATTGTTAGGAATAAGGTGTCTCAACCTTGGATAATTCCTATTCTTATTATTTGTTTTGTAAAATGTATTTCTTGCAAATAATGTTGATGTGTCGGCATCTTGAATTGTGTGTAAGGAGATCATG
>MU228494.1:1098950-1111359 GCA_018584345.1 Thuja plicata | reverse complement strand
AATTTGTAGGCATGATGTAGGCCTTTAATTTAGCGCTATCTTTCTGTTTGAGAGGGTCTTTTTGGAGGGAGATCTCATTTTCGAGATTAGCCATGTGGGCTATTTAGTGGACCTTCATTTTCATAGTAGGGGGTTCAGATTTGGTGGAAAAGAGGTTTTAGTGAACTATTATGTTCCTATACCACTTTTCCATGCATTTTGTATCCATTGAGTTGCAGATCTTGGAGAAAAGGTTCAAAGTGAATTCATTGTTCCTTGATGCCTTGGAGATACTTTTGTAACCATATTTCAGGTTTTGAAGGATAATAGAGCAGGCTTCTAATTACATTATATTTCTAAGTATCAAATCCATTCTTATTCTTCTTTTCTGCATTAAGTGTTTCATATTTTTGAATGATCTGGTAAAGTGAATTGTTTTCAGATTCCTTTCCTATGCTGTCAAAAATCAGGCCTTTTACAGAATATGTAAGTTTGTTGTTAGTTTTACTGTTTGTGGTTTAAACCCTAACAGTTGAATGCTAGTCAACCTTTATGACGAATAAAGAATGATAAATGAATCTCAGTGATCTTGTCATTGTGAATGTTAGTTTGAAGATCCTGATAGATCTGAAGCAATTTTTGGTGTATCACCCCATTTTCCCATTCAGTTTTAAATCCTTCTTCCCTTTTCCCATTAAGTTACAAATCAGGAGGTGATATCCTAAATTCAATAGGAACTGGCCTAGAATCTGGAGACTCCTCTTCATTCATAGTTTACCCACAGCTAGGAGAGGTTTCCATTGTGAGGATGGAATTGTCGTGTATCCCTAATGCCTGAGTTAGGGTGACAATTCTAAGCCTAAACAAGCATCAAGGAACAAAATCCAAGATGACCTAAACATTGTTTCCAGTTTGATATAGTAAGAGTACACAAGTAAACAAACAGAGCAATAACAGTCAAGGAGATAGTTCCAACCTCCCCATGGTGTACAAATAAACAAGATCGAGGGATGTGAGGCTTTTCCACCTTAATGCAGAAGCTCTTATCACATGCACCCTATTTATTTGATGTTGTCGGATCATCAAAACCACACCCACAAGTAGTAGACAAAGAAAATATCAATGAAATTCATGAGAATAGATAGCATACAAAAAAGAGATTCAATCATAGCTTAGCACGTTTCAAAGTTTACGAATGTGCATGTGTTTAGGGTGTTGAAAAACATCGTTGTGCTTGTGAGTGCAATGTGTTTGATTGCTATCGAGAGATGTTTATGTTGGCGATGTTTGATGTGTGTTGAAAAACACAGATGTGTCCAAACAGAGTGTTGAAAAACACTATTTGATTGGGGTGTTGAGAAACACCAGTTTGTGCTAGTAGACAATTGTCCTTTAGAACTGACAAGATTACTGACTCAAGCGTAAATTGAAGATGCGATCAAAGTGGGGAACCATGCCCCCAAGTACTAAACGGATTGATGTCAAATATGCAGATAGAGATTTGATCTGAGAAACCTTAGTAGTATAGTGACAATAGATAGACACAGTGAGATCCACTAGTGACTAACGCAAGAAATATTCTCAAGCATAAAGATCAGCGTGAGATCTAGGCATCAGCAGGCAGACTCAGTGAGAACCACTGGTGACTAATGCGAAGAGGAGAGAGACTCCAAAAGATAGGATAATGCCCCCTAGACTAGGAAGATTCCCCCGAGTGTGACTAGTTTCAATCTATGTGAAGTCGAGCAGAATCTTGAAGATGACTGAGAGCGAATGCATGAGCGAGCAAACTAAAGCAGGAAAGAAAACTAAAGCGAGAAAGCAGGAGAGCAAATTGCAAGAAAGCCAAGAGATGCTACGATAGATAGAGCATGGCAGAACAAGAGGCGTCTGTTTACCAGGTTTTCACCATCTTGGCAGAGAATTCTATTTTTGCTACCATGATGCTTGTTTACCAGTTTTTCATCAATGACACATTTTTCTCTTTTTTTGTATTTTCATTTTTTTCAATTTTTTTATCTTTTTTCTTTTTTCAATTTTTTTTTTGTATTTTTTCATTTTTCAATTTTTTTTTTGTATTTTTTCATTTTTCAATTTCTGGTATTATCAAGGTGCCTGTTTACCAGGTTTTCACTAGGATAATAGATACATCAAAGCGCCTGTTTGCTAGGTTTTCACTAAGATGATCATTTTTCAAGACATTTTGCAATTTTTAGGATTTTTTCAGAATAGAGTATGTACATGAGCATTCAGAAGACATCTCAACTGTAGAAATTCTTCAGATGAAGAGCATTGATAGGCTCTTTGAGCTGTTCCCCCTCTATGGTAGAGAGCTGATAAGCACCAGACCCAAATACTGCAGTGATAACATAAGGACCAAGCTAGTTTGGTTCAAATTTTCCTTTCTGGACCCGTTGTTGTTGATTCTTGGGATTCTCTCTCAAGATGAGATCACCCATTTGGAATTCCCTTGGTCTGACCTTCTTGTTGTAGATTTTAGATATTCTCTTCTGATATGCTTGGAGATGATCGAACGCCACTTTTTGACATTCATCCAGTAGTTCAAGCTCTTCAAGATGAGATATTTTGATATCATCATCAGTAATGAGACCCTTCAGAGAGACTCGCAAGGTAGGAATCTCAACCTCAATAGGAAGCACTGCATCTGCACCATAAACTAGAGCAAAGGGTGTGGCCCCTGTTGGTGTATGTATACTGGTGCGGTAAGCCCATAAAGCCAAATTAATCTAGAGATGTCAGTCTCATCTAGATTTGTGTACTGTGCGATGTAAGATTTTGAGAAGAGTCTTATTTGAAGCTTCCGCCTGTCCATTACCCTGGGGATAATAGATAGAAGACTAGTGCTGAATAATTCTAAATTTAGTGCATAATTGTGTCAGATCCTTGTTCTTAAATTGCCCCCCATTGTTAGTGATTATTGATGAGGGTACACCATATATGTAGATGATGTAGTTCAGTTTAAACATGGCCACAGACTTGCCATCAGCTATAATGAGAGGCACTACCTAGACCCACTTGGTAAAATAGTCTGTAGCAGTGATGACGTATTTATGTCCCCTTGAAGAAGATGGATGTATCTGACCCACTAAGTTGAAGGCCCATTGCTGAAATGGCCAAAATCTGACAAAAGGAATGAACTCCTTGGCAGGAGCGTGGATCAGATTTCCATGAAGCTGGCATTCTTTGCAAGATTTAGCAAATTGTGTAGCTTCTTTCTCCATATTTGGCCAATAGTAACCAGCTCTAATAAGTTTGCAAGCCAGTGTTAGACCGTTTGAGTGAGACCCATAGACGCCTTCATGCACCTCTTCTAACACACTCTTGGACTCATTAGGTTCTAAACACCTAAGGAGTGTAACGTCTAGACCTCGTCTATATAAGTCGTTAGCTACGATGACAAACCGTGAAGCACTGCAGATTAAGTGACGTTTCTCAATTTGAGTGTAAGTGTCAGGAATAATTTGGTCACGAAGGTAGGAGTAAATATGGTGGTAGTGGGATGAGTCATGTCCAATGACTGAACAGATCATCTGGGAGTCAGGGGAATTATAAGCAGGGTAGCATAACGTCTCCACTAGGAATTCATGTCTGAAGTCATTTTATGGCATTTGTAACATGGAAAATAAAGTAGCCAATGGAAGATAGAGTAGCCATGCCATCGGCTACTTTATTATCCACCCTTGGAATTTGTTGGAAAGTAACATGTGCAAAGTATTTCTTAAGATCATCAACCATCTTTTTGTAAGGCACTAGTTTTTCATCTTTTGTTTGATATATATCATTCACCTGATTGATAACCAACTGTGAATCTCCAAAGACCTTTAGCTCATTGACACACCATTCAATAACAATCTTTAATCCATTAATCAAGGCTTCATACTCAGCAATGTTATTTGTGCAAGGGAACATCATTTTATAAGCTTTTGGTAATGAATACCGCTGAGGTGTAATGAACAAGATTTCGGCACTTGACCCCTGCTAGGTGAATGATCCATCAAAGAACATGGTCCATGACTAATGTGTGAGAAGCATGATGGACTCATTTGGGAACTTGATCCTTAATGGTTGATAGTCTGTAATAGGTGCCTCAGCCAACTGATCCATGATTTCTTGCCCTTTGATAGCTTTTCTTTCCACATACTCAATGTCAAATTCACTGAGAAGCATGACCCATTTAGCTAGTCTACCTGTGAGGGTAGCTTTACTGAGTAAGTACTTTAATGGATCAATTTTTGCAATGAGCCTTGTAGTGTGAGCAAGCATGTAGTGTCATAACTTTTTTGAAGTAAACACCACCACCAAGCAAGCTTTCTCAATTACAGAATAATTCATTATCATAGGAGACCAATGTTCTACTGATGTAATAGATCGCTCTTTCTTTATTTGTTTTGATCTTCTTGACCTAATAGAGCACCCAGAGATGTTTCTGTAGCTGAGATGTATAAGATTAATGGCTTCCCATGAATAGGAGGCATTAATATAGGTGGATTTTCCTGATATTGTTTGATTTGTTGAAAACCTTGTTCACATTCTTTATTCCATTCATAGGTCACGCCTTTATGTAGAGTTTTAGTAAATGGTTGTGACTTGTCAGCTAGATGCGAGATGAAGCACCAGATAGATTGAAGATGACCTTGAAGACCTCTAATTTGTCTGATATTGTGAGGTGGAGGCATTTCCATGATGGCTTGCACTTTTTCAGGATCCGCCTCAATTCCTTTTGCAGAGATGATATAACCAATCAATTTTCCTGAAGTTACTCCAAATGCACATTTCTTAGGATTAAGACGCAGTCTAAATTTTTCCATATGATCTAGTATTAGGCCCAGATTAGTAAGATGTGCTTTCCTATCCATACTTTTAGCAAGTGTGTCAACAACATAATCCTCCTTTGTTTTGTGCATCATATCATGAAATATGGTAGTGATTGCTCTCTGATACGCGGCTCCAGCATTCTTAAGACCAAAAGGCATAACATTCCAGCAAAAAGTACCCCATGCACAAGTGAAAGTAGTCTTTTCTTGGTCTTCTGGCATGATTTTGATTTGATTATAGCCAGAGAAACCATCCATAAGGGATTACATTTTGTATCATGCTGTCATATCCACAATCATATCAATGTTGGGTAGTGGGAAATCATCTTTTGGACATGCCTTATTTAAGTCCCTAAAGTCTATGCAGACTCTGATAGATTTTTCATGCTTTGACACTGGAACTATGTTGGAGATCCATTTTGCATAGTCAGTTGCTCTGACGAACCCATCTTTTAGGATTTTTTCTAACTCCGCCTTGACAAGTAGAGCCACATGTGGATGCATTTTTCTAAGTTTTTGCTTGACTGGTTTTACACTTGGAGCTATTGACAAGTGATGCATGATAAGATCAAGATCGACACCAGGCATGTCAGAGTATGTCCATGCAAAGTTTATCTTTTTCTCCTTGAATAAATATGTGAATTCTTTGAGTTCTTCTACCCATAATGATTTAGCCACATGACTAATGTGTGGATGTTCTTCTGTACCCAGATTTACTGGCTGAGTTGGCTCAATTAGCACTGATGATCATTCTTGGAAATGACTCGGTAGCGCATCAAGTATCTCATCCTTAGGTGCCTCAGAGAGGTTTTCACCTTTGGATACATCTATTCTTTTTACTTTTTTTTTGGCTCTGACACTACCACAATGTGGTTTTCACCATCAAAGCACCTATTTTTTCTTGTTTTGATTTTATAACTAAGATACTTGATATCAGCCTCGGTCATGTTGACACTTTCTTCACTAGTGGAGGATGTTACAGGTTCAACAATGTGAAGATAGCAGGCTAGAGCATAGTCATTCTGGAATGTGAGGACTTCATTGGATGAGGAAGGGGAATTCCAGTCTATTAGTTCGGGATGTTGGAGTGACAGAGAAGTGACGGGTTCAAGTGCATTCACGGTATAATCATTGAAAGCACTGACTAGTAAGCTGAGACCTAGAGAAATCTCATCCAAAGGTGTATTTGAATCCTTTTGACTCCTAGCAACCGTAGTAGAAGACACGTTAACATTTATGGACTCAGACTCATTAGACCTTTCACTAGACCCTTCACCTATGTCAAGAAGCTTTTCATAGGATCCTTCTGAAAGACTGTCGAACTCATATTCATTAGAATCTATGTCTGAACTCTTATTGGGATGTTTGCACCATGAAGGTTTGGGAATTCTTGTGACACCAGCCTATTCTTGCACCAACAACTCTTGAAACCCTGGTGGTATGTACCGTTCACCTTGGAAATTAGGGTTCCATTGTTCATAGGTTAATGTATCAAATAGAGTGGTTTTATCATAATCACTGTCAGTCTCGACTGTACTGACACGTGGTACAAAATTATCTAGCTCAGCAAAGAATTCTGCCAAGTCTGGAGGAATGGGATAAGGAAAGAAATCTTCATCGGAGTTATCCTTTGCTGTGTCAACTGTAGTTGTGCCTTCAAGTTCTGGTGGAGGATCCAGTTTTGGCACAAATTTGTTAATCCCTAGATGGAACAAGATCTTCTTGAATCCTAAACCAATTGTGTCTTTCATCTTTTGACGCGTAGCTTTAATAGGTTCAACTAACCCATTACCATTCACTCCTATTGGACCACTCCCTTTGTATCCAAAGTGTTTCATAATTTTAAGACCTTCACTATTGGGATCTAGTTCATGAGTTGGGGCGGTCTGTTCAGATATGTTCTTTCCTTTGCAAATCCAATCTTTAATATCTCTTTCCTCATCTTCATCTTCTAATGGTGTTGAATACCGTACAAACACACCATCATAAACTATTTCAGGAGGAGTAGAAGATTTATTGTTCTCAGAAGGTCTCCCATAAGAACGAGGAGATGGAGGTAGAGCTGCTAATGATAGCACGGGTTCTAATTGATACCCCCCATGACTATGTCTTTGATTTTCAAAGTTTTTTCCATGTCTTTAAGCTTGGCATCATAGAATTCTGTGTATTCTCTATTAGTAGGAACAAAAATATCAGCCAACTATGTGAGCATATTACAAGAAGAGCCCATACTAGCAGGAACTGTCACTTCTATGTTGTGGAAAGGAAACTTAATGCACTGATGATACATAGAGGGAACCGCTTGCATTTCATAAATCCACGGTCTTCCCAGCAGGATGTTATAAGCAAGAGGAAGGTCCAGCACCTGACATGTGACTTCTCTTTCAACTGGTCCAACCTGAATGGGTAGCACAACCAAACCTTTAGACTTTCTTTCTTCTTCATCATAGGCCTTGATAGTAATTATCTTGCGGGAATCTATGCAATCTTCATCATAACCTAGCTGAGCGAGAAAGTGAGCAGAGCAAATGTTGAGGCCAACACCATTATCAATAAGGATGTGGCGGATGAGTTGTTTGCCAATCATGACCTCTATATGCAAAGGAGCATTATGCGGGTGGCTAATTGAGTGGTCATCTTCTTCTGAGAAGGAAAAATAGTGCAGTGAAGTCAAGTGACCCACCATAGATTGAAACTGATCAAGATTGATGTCTTTGGGGACATTAGCCTCTACAAGGGATTTATCTAGAATCTTCCTGTGAGTAGGTGAGATCTTCAACAACTCAAAGATGGTTATTTGAGCATTAGTTCTTTGCAGCTGTTCAAGAATGCTATAACTAGCAGTAGGAGGCTTGGGGACCACTTTTGTGGTCTTGTTGGTAGGACCAACAGCAGCTTTATCCACTGGTTGTTTCGATGCAGATGTAGTAGCAAGAGGGCCAAGACCCTTGAGAGTGATCTTAGCGTGGGATCTGGTAACAATATTTGCACAATTCTGAAATGATTCAGATTCAGACAAGCAAGACATAGGGCTTCTCAAGACAAATGAGGTCTTAGGCTTAGGAGCATCCCCGCTCCCCTCGATAGTAATCACATCACAATACTCAACTCCAACAGGTTCGATCATGTTGATGACATTGTCATAAGTGGTATGTGCATAGTTAACCTTGGCATTATTGTTCTTAGCGTTGGAAGACTCACCTTTCTTGTGATGAGGAAAGGGATCTTTAAATTCCTAGTGATCTAAATTCTTATTATGATTCTCCACAACAATAACCTCATTATCAATCATATCTTGGACTTTATGGCGCAACTGAAGACAAGTAGCAGTCTTATGACCCTTGTTTTGGTGATAGTCATAGTATGCATTTTTGTTCCACCAATGGGGTCATGGTTGCGGATCATATGGACGCTTGTCCAAAGGAGTGAGAATCTGGTTTTGCACCAAAGTCTTGAAAACTACATCAAGCGGTTCTCCCAAGGAAGTAAATTCACACTTGGGTTGAGGGGCCCAAGGTTTGTTGCTAGAGAATCTAAAAGGCGGATGAGTATTTGTTGCAGCCTTTTTAGTAGTTTTGGTCACTTGTATACTAGAAGTAAGATTGAAAACTGGTTTTGAAGGAGTCGGGGTCACATTATCAACCACTCCATCATTCACAACATCTCTATTCTTGTTGAAAAACTTCCCTTTATCTTTGTTGGAAGAGGAGGAACCTTGTTTTTTGTCTTTGTATAAGGTCAATTCCCCTTTCTTAACCATAAACGCTTCTATCCTCACAACTTATTTAATCATGCTGTCAAAATTAAGGGGACCTTGAAGTTCTACCTGATACCCAAAATCAGGAGTGACATTGTCCAAGAAGATATCGAGTTTCTAAGATTCAGGTATTTTACGAGGATACTTGGTGCAAATTTGTCTCCGTCTCTAGAGAAATGTCAGGAATGGCTCGCCTTGTCTTTGCTTAAGATTGCAAAGGTCCCTGATTTTGATAGGATGTTGTATGTTGTGTATAAAGAGATTTGCAATCTCATCAAAAGTCTTAATGTCGGTGGGTAGTCGAGAAAACCACTCCATGGCAGGTCCACCCAAACTTCAGGGAAAGAGACGCATCAAATAGGTTTGATCATGCATGAACTCCATAGATAAGGCCCCAAATTCTCTCAGATGATCCTAAGGATTAGTGGTACCCAGATATTTATCATACTTAGGGAGTTCCACACCTTTGGGAAAAGGTGGCATATGAAGACTCCTATCGAAAGGAAAAGGACAGATGCTCTCCATTGTGAATTTTTGCACGGGTTTGTCCTTATCCTTCATAAGTTGGCTAATTTGGTTTTGCATATCTTGAATCATCTTTTGCAATTTGGCAGTCTCAGTCTCGTCTTCTTTAGCCACAAGTGCTTCCACTTGGAAATTTGGGGGTAGCTTAACTCCTTGTTTTGCCAAATCTATAAAATATTTCTCTTTATCTTTTGCATGGAGAATTTCCATCATCTTGATGAGAGTTGTTAGTGGTATTTCCTGTTTGATGTTTGCCCTAAAATTTTTGGAATTGTCGGTCATCCCCTGTATCCTGAAAGTTAAGTTCATGATTAAAAATGATGATATTATGCTATTAGCAGGTCTTGTTGCCTCAAAATCATATTAAGAATGTCAAAAAAACTTAAACCCTAGTATTTCCTAGGCAAAAATGTGAAGAAGCCCTAATTTTCAGAAACAGGTCCTATTTTCTTGTTACCTTTTTGGCACTTAAGTTAAGTTTATTTGCATGTGTTTTATTTTCTAGTCGCTGAGTCTCATTAGAGAAAGTGAATATTCTTTATTATCACGAGACTTGGCGAAAAGGCTTTGTCGCATAGTCTCTAGATCAGTTGGAATATGCTAAAATAGTAAGGAGACTTCATGACCATCGTTGATTCTAAAACAAGATCTGACGGCAGTCGCATTGTCTCGAGATTTAATTAGAGTTAAAGATTTTGTAAAGCGACTTTGAGACTATACAATCGCGTTGTCTCCTTATATAACTCATGGTTATGGGTTAATGTTTTTGAGTTAACAGTTTAAGTGTTGTTGTTGAGTCTCGTGATTAAAAGTGAGTTAAGAAAAAGAATAAGAGACTTAGCGACAACTGTTGATCAAAGATTGCATCCACCGGTAGTCGGGAAGTCTCATGATTGAAACCATAGTTCAAAAATTATCAAGCGACCTGGAGATTACTCAGTCGCCAAGTCTCTTAATAAACTGGAGGTTAGAAATCAGTTTGAAAATAATGTTGTCGCCAAGTCTCCTGAGGGAACTGCAGTTAACAAGATGATCATATGAAAAAGAGACTACTCAGTCGCCAAGTCGCTGGAAGTTGACCAGAGTTAAAAATGACTTTTTAGCGACGCCACCATGGACAGTTGTTAACCAATTAGATTTTAAAGATTATAACAGATGGAAAAGTAGCCATAGTCTAAGTAAATATGGCCAATCAGATTTGATTTCGATTACACTTTGAATTTTATAAGGTTTTTATGCGAAATCACTCATCAGAAATTGATTGTCTGATAGTTTGAATGCCACGGCTAGAACTAGAAAATAATGGCATAGTATGTGAAACTAATTGCAGAAGTGATTGAATGCTATTTTACCAGTTTGAGGAGACGTATGCATTAAATTATTGATTATAAGTATGCTTCATTATTATAGTTTCATTTTACCGTATTTTCATTTTCTTAGAAGCAAAGAGTTTGTGAAGTTTTAAGTACTTTCTGAGTAAGTAAAATTTCCAGAAACAGAGAATTCAAAAGGTGACTCAGTAGTTCAGGATTTGACAAAGAGAGAAAGTTGTAGTGTGTTTGGTGATTGAATTCAAAAGTTGCAAAGTGTTTACAGATTGATAGCAAGGGTTTGCTGATAGATTTGTGTCAATATTGGTACCAGAAGTTGATAACAGAACAAGACAAAATGAGTCGAGCGCAGAGCATGGCTTCTACCAGTGGAAAAAATGATGATGTCAAGGACATGTCAAAGGAGAAGAGAAATTATTCAGATGAATTTCTTACTTTATTGCCAGGGTCAAGCCAGAACAGAAAGGTAAGCGCTGACACCTTAATAGATAACATGGCATATATTAGAGATGCAAAGACGTCTGGGTCTTCAGGGTATTCATTGTTCAATTAATTTTTTAAGAATAGTGATGAACCCATGCCTATCTCAAACCCTTGGACTTGTGAGTTAGCTAGGTTAATTGTCCCAGATGTGTTTATTGATGTTGATTTCATACTAGAGTTGGCCATTAGGTATGATCCCTTGTCCAAAACTATTAAAAGGGATGATGGAAAGCCCCTACTTACCCTAGACTGTAATACATTTATGAAAGCTTTTAATGTCTACTACCCCATGGCTACTAAGACAAACCTTTAGAGATTGGAAAATAGATATGTTAGGGAAGCGGGCATTGCGGCCAAGGATATCAAGGATTTCCATGTCCCTAAGAAGATAAAAGCATACGTACATCCAATGGCCGGTACAACCGCATATTTTTATAAGGACATGAATTTCTATGTAAAATATATAGCTTATGCACTATGTAGAGTGCTGGGAAAAGATGCTGGAGCTGACAGAATTACCTCATACATTTTAATGATGGTATTGGATATGCAGAGTTTCCATACCATTTCCAACTATGACTACATTCAATGCATCATTGATCAAATGCATCAAGGCTTTGTTGATATCCAAAGCAAGAAGGATCACCCAAGGTTTTTACACTATTCAATACTTATGCATTTAATCCTGTATCATAATTTTCCAATTATGAATTGTCATAACTTGCAGCCACGGAGATTTCATCATGGTCAAGATAACCCTGTTCATTTTTGGCTCAAAATATGGAATAATACTTCCAGGGAGCAAGAGTTTTGTGCTTTTGAGAATTGGATAATATATCCAATTCTTAAATGTTTGGGTGTAGAGAAGACCAGATTTCCTGTTAAGGTGATCTAGCTATTGAGGCTTTTCCAATATTTGGAAAAATGGCCAGGAGATCATAATTGGGGTGATTTCTATTTTGAGAAAAACTTTACAATAATGAGGGTTTATGGTTGCCCTCAACCCCCACATATTTTGCCATTTTATGTGTCACCAAGGATAGAAGCAATTGAATTCATTAGACAACTGATTCTGGTTGACAATGAGCACTTGGCTCCACATAGGAAGGGTACTTTTACCCCCAGGCAGTTTAGAATCTACAATTTCACTATTGGGAAGAAGGTTGTGGACCCACTAAATGCCTAGATGAATCACTACAGGATGAGTTTTTCCTTCCATAGGCATGTGGATACAAAGGGATTCATCATCAATGCAAGAAAATTGCTTACACCCACTATCCCTTACACCAAAATACATGAAGAATGTATGGAGGAGGACATGATAAGAAATATCATGGAAGATGAGGGAATAAACAAAAGAGCAATTAAGTTCAATGAACTTATGGACCTGGAAAGGCAGGTGAAGAGAAAAGGACTGAAATTTGGAGGTTTCTTTCCCAATTTGCCTTATTTGAAAAGGCTAGAGGCAATGATTGAAAATCATACTCTTCTATGTAATC
>MU228494.1:1083984-1096105 GCA_018584345.1 Thuja plicata | reverse complement strand
ATAGTTATCTATTTATCCATATAAGAACAGAGCATTCAACACATAAGCAAAATCCACTCTAAAGATACTGTCAAGTCAGTAATCAATCATAGGTAAAACCTGCTTGAGTCAGTGGATCTCAAAAAAGAAGGGGGTGATAATAGGTATCCCCAGTGTTATCAAAATACCTCATCAATTAGTGTTTTCTCTTGCTTGAGTCAGAGTTTCAAAGGCATTGGGAGTCACAGAGTTATTCAAGTATTCAAGCATTTTAGAGGCCCCGCAAGAAAAAACCCTAACAAGAGCCTTATTAGATTTTGCAGCATCTATGTCATTTTGAGTTATCGGCTCATCATCATTACCGAGGATCTCATAAATACTGACTCTGATCTTGACCCTGGTCATGTGGAGGAGGGCGATGGTGATTTTGCTCCTCTTTTTAACCCTGATCATTTTGAGATTGGTCATGGGCCTCGCTGTATTGACCTTATAGGTAATCGAAAGGAGTTGCCATGTCGTTGATGTGGGATTGCGCTGCATGCACAGGTTTAGCACGAGTGTGAGTATTGAGCTGAGAATTCATGGTCAATGTAACTTTTGGCAGGTTAAAGGGGTTGATAGGATCAAAAGGATTGATATGTTCAAAAGGATCACTAAGGCAGCGAGGACCGTCAATAGGGTCAACCCAAATAGGTGACTTTATGAAGCTTTGTTGATCTGAAAGAAATGGATTCTGTTGATCTTGAAACAAAGGATTATAGCACAACTAGAACACTAGTTTCTGATTTGGACTGGGATCTATACTGAACGGGGAAGAGGAACGTGAGGATCCCTCTTGACTATCAGATTGAATAATGAGTTCAGAATGACCTTTTCCTTGATTACGAGGTTTACCTCTACCTATTTTGGAACTACGAATGGGAAATATGTTGCCGCTTCTAGTCGTAACATGCATAGATGAAGATAAAATGAGAGAGAACTTAGGATCCAACTTATAACTCTATCTCTAGAAATAGAAAAAAGGAGATAATAGGCTAGAACAACCAAGATGTGAAATGCACCCGACATGAATCGTCAAGAGTATGGCTAGAACAACCGAGATGTGACTATCGCATCGCAAGGTACAAAATCATAGAAAGGTATGACAGAGAACAAAGAGACAAAATGAGTTTGGGCAAGAATCAGTTGGTTCACAACTTGAGATAATCAGTTTTAAACTGCAGACAATAGGGAAATAGGCAATCGGATCTCAGGCTAAAGTTAGATCAGATGAAAAACTCATCAGTCAACGGGAAATAACTTGCTATTTTAGGACACCAGAGGATAGATTTGTGCGAGAAAGTGCTATTTCACATGAGGAAACTTGTAACTGTGCGTGAGAAAATGAAAGCTCGCACGAGGAAGTGCTCAGTTTCTAAAATCTCGCACGAGAAAAATCCAGGTTTTGATAGATCAACTCAATTTTCAAGACAAGAATCAGATTTCGAGACACAGTCAGGACTGTTCTCTGACAGAATTTCTAGATTTGGGATAGTTTTATGACAATTCAGATCAGCAATCTCAGTTTGAATGTGGCAAGCAATCGTTAACAAGCACAATGTTTTGATCAAGCAATAGTGACACAAGAAGTAGTCGCAAACAGTTCTACCAAGGGCAAGGCAACTTGGCAGAATCATGGGAGTCTTTGTTTAATCATGATTGGATGGTTTAAGACTTGAAACAAACACTTAGTTATCCCTACAAAAAAAATGGTAGAGAAGACAAAATCCGTGCCTCACTGTCTTATGCGTATGCGTGCACCTCACATAGTAGTGTCACCCCTGAGAGAGCGCCCATGTTTTTGGTGTTTCCAAGGACTCAACAATATATGTTCGAAGGTTACCCTTAAAGCAGGGGCCAACATCATATACCACCTCAAGCATCTAGGTGCATACCTATGTTGAGAATCTAGGGGAGATATTCTTCCCCCTCCCTGCGCATAGATTATGTCTTCTTTCGGAGGTGATCCGGGTATGCATCTAACTAAGAAAGTTTTTAGTGGGATTCTATTCACAATAACCTTTGGTGACCCTAATACAGGGCTGGGACCTCATGGCCACACCAACACTTGAAAGTCATACACCCCCACAAGTAGGGCTAGGAGCGGCGCCGCTCAGTACAATAAGCAAGGCTTTCTCAAGATGATAGTCAGAATCCTGAGAAAGAAGTTACCATGGCTTTGGAGTCTTTAGACTCAACAAAGAAGACTTTATTATAGTGAGGTGGAATCACCGGCGATAGGTGTGTACTCACTTGGGTCATTCCCAGAGGTTCAACTTTCGGTAGGCCCTCTAAAGGCGACACAAAATTTGGCTCGCATTCGAGGGTCAAATTTTCTGATTCTCTCAAAGAGAGAAGAGCATACTTCTCTACCTCTTCACCTTACCCAAACACACAAGACATATTCATCACTGAGATAACTCTCCTCCAACCAATTCACAAGCCTTTGGATTTCTGATTCTCTCAAAGAGAGAAGAGCATAATCCCCTAACAAGTGAACGAGCTAAAGGTTTGTTGATCTTTCCTTGCATCCCTAGGTCTCCATCATGATAGCAATGTCTGGGTCTTAGATTCATCCATGGGCATCACTTCCATGTAATGAAGAGCCTATTCCCCTATTTTTCTATCAAGATTCCTAAGAAATTTTAACAAGGCCCTATTTATACTATGTGAAAAAAGTGATAAACAAGCACAATGTTTTTTTTATAATCTTCAACAACCATCCTGCAAGAAAACCATTAGCAAGTTTATATCTTTGTCAAGTGGCTTGCAGCCCACTATTATGCTATCAGAAAAATCAGAAAGATAAGAAACAACAGCATGTTAGAATGATAAAAAAATAGAAATTGTACTTGCAAAATAGTGAAATTTTTTTAAAAATTGGCCTCGAGTCTTGCACGAGGAATTATAGGGCTTCCCATGAGGAATTGCAAGGCTTCACATGAGGAAGTGCAAAACTTCACACGGCCTACACAGAATTCTCGCACGAGAATCTATACACAGACAAGTACGGCCGTACGACAAAACACATAATTTTATCAGAAAATGTTTGAGAGTGAGGTCAGAAATCAACTTTCTGCCCCACAGTGGGCACCAAAATGTGTGTGTCTGATTGTGACCTCTAAATTAGGCACAAACACAACATGTTCATTGCTCAATCATCAAATTGTGAAAATGAAAATGAATTGTCCATTCCACAAATTTGATTGAATCGACCTGTTGCCTCCTATTTAGTTGGGGTTTTTCAATTACTCTCAGAACAAGAGCCAACAACCATGACCATTGCTAAAATGGAGGATTTTAAAGCACTATAAAACTGAAATTGAAACAAATCTATATGAGAAATGTCATTACAATCTAAGAATGAAAGTGCATATTTTAAGCTAAGAACTTGGAAAGATAATAGAATTAAGCTATTTGATGTATAAGCAAACTAATTTAAGATGCAAAATGCTATTAATCTAAATGAAATTAAGCTAAATTATGCAACAAATGATTGAAAACATGAAAGAATTGAGATAAGATTTTTCTATAGTTTAGATACTCTCCAATTGCTCCTCCCAAATGAAGAAAAGGAAGTCCATAATATAGAAGAACCTGGAAAGAGGATGAAGAGTTTCTTGGAAAGAAATGGTTGACTCTTCATCTCCATGGAGGAAGGTGAGAAAAAATGTGGAATTATTTAATTAAAGAAATGAATTATTTCCACATGAGTGACTTTTCACATGGAATTATGGAATTCTTTTGAGGATAATCCATTCAAATAACTAAATAATTATTCAATTCCTTTTGATGTGTATTAGCTAAAGGGGGTGGAATTAATTTAATTTAAAAGAACTTAGGACTTTAGAATTAAATTAATTAATCATAGGGATTTTTAGCTAATAAACCTTGAGAATTTAGGAATTAAATATAGTGTGAGATTTACGCAAATTCAGGTTTTCTGCATTTGAGACTAAGTCAATTAAAGTCAATTAGGAAGAAGAATTTTCCTAGTACAATAGGACTTAGATGATGAGAAAATGCACCAAAATTGATTAGAATTGTAAGGTGCCAATTTTGGGGTGCTACAGTTAGTGCCACACAGACATGATTTGTGAAAGGTAGATATATTTTGGAGAATTGCTTACTTTTTGGGAAGCTCTGAGTTGAGATAAAGAATTAAAGCTAAATATCTCTATGCTCCTCATTTATTTTGAAAAAAGCATAGGACAAGGTAGAGTGGAGATTTATTTTCATGATGTTGGAAGGACTAGGTTTCCCAAAACAATTTTGTGATATGGTTAAAACTCTAATGGAAGATTCTCATGAAATTATTGAGGTGAATGGTGCAGGTTAGATCCCTTTTTCCTGGATATATCCATCAAAAGAGGATGTTCAATTTCTCCTACTTTATTTGTACTTGCTATGGATGCCATGTTCTATCTACTGAGTTATGATCAACTATCACTAAGAGTCCATGGCATTATTCTCCCCAACAACAAGGAATTATCCAATGTACAATTTGTTGATGACACTACAATGTTAATTCAGTTGACTGGGGATAACATTTAGTCACTAATGAGTAAAATGAATATGTTTTGTGAGGCCTCCGGGAGTAGAATATCTCTCCCTAAGTCAGTAATGCTTGGATGGGATTATAAGGCACCTGAGTGGTTTGAAAAATGCCAAATTGGTTGGGGGGTCCTTCTCACCAGGTTGGATACCTAGGTATCTTATTTTATATCAGACCAAACCTCAAAGATATGTGGAATTGGATAAAGGAAAATCTTGAAAAAAAGTTAAAAAGGTGGAATAATCACTTCCTCACCATGGTAGGTAGAATTCAAGTTTTCCAAAAAATACTTTCATCGTATAACATTTATTACTCTTTTGCATGGTTATTTATTTTCTATGGTAAGATGGAAAGGGAAAGAAGAAGAAGCATGCCATCAGGTGCTCTTGGTGCACTATGAGAAAACTTAAAGGGGGCTTGGGACTAAAAGACCTCAAAACTTGGGAGTTTCCCTTGCTTCAAAATGGATTTTCAAAGCCCTACAAGGCAATGAACAGTAGAAAGTGTTAATCATACATAATATATCCAAATAAGTTCCTAGTCAAGAGCATTCATGGACATATCTTCCTTTAAGTGACATTAATGCTAGGAAATTTTGAGTTAAAACAATAGGGTTTGTTGTTTTTAGATCCATTTGGAAAGCATGAGAGTCATTGAGGAAACTTATAACAAATAATGATATATCTGGTTCTAACAACATAATATATGGAGAGATATCAGTTTGGTGGAACTTGAAATATAAATACAAGCCTCTTGCACTCATGCAGGAATGCTCAACAATAAGTTGTGCTAATAAATGGATTAAAGTTTTCAAGGATATCATATTGGATAGTCAACTGATTTCTTGGAATGTTTTGTGTAATGAATTCAGCATCCCCTCCACACAGTGGATAACCTACTCAATGTTGAGAGAGGCATGTTGTACCTTATCCCTCCCCAAACCCTATGAGACCAATGAGGATCAATACACCTCCTTCCTCTAGCCTGATGGTTCTATTGAAGCTCTAAATTTTTGGCAAAATTTGGAGTTCTATATAGTGACAAAACCCTAAACAATGGCCTTCTAAACTCCATGCCCAAGAATTGATGAGATGATGGAGCACATGACATAGGATACAACATTATATTATTTTAATTCAAATTTGAAGGAGAAAAGGAAGATTTGTGATAGGAACAATTAAAATTATGTGAGCCAAGGTTTCAGAGATGTTGTAATTTTGACCTGCTTTAAAGATGAAGTCAACATAGAAGGAAAATGATAAAAAATTAAAACTATAAAATGACCCAGTTTAGAAACCAATTTCCAAGCTCTATTAAAAATATTATCTTTTCAAAAGATTTTTTGGATTTCCAACCAAATCCAAATCTGAAAGATAGGTAGTTATTAATTAATTTGTCAATTAGTTTATACAAAAGAAGCTTTTTTATTTTTAATATAAGGTGGTGTCTTTTCACTTTAAAGGTGTGTGAAAACCATTCAACCACATATATATATGTGGTGTAAAATGTAAAAATGAGAGGAATCATAAAAAAACATCACATTGTAATATATCATTTGTACTATACTATCATGAAGAAAATAATAGTATTTTGAAGATGATTGTATAGGGCAATGCAACTGAAGCACATATCAATTGTACCTATTTTTTAAATTAATACAAA
Organism: Thuja plicata; assembly: GCA_018584345.1. Taxonomy (NCBI): domain Eukaryota; kingdom Viridiplantae; phylum Streptophyta; class Pinopsida; order Cupressales; family Cupressaceae; genus Thuja; species Thuja plicata. The sequence goes on along the minus strand of MU228494.1, from coordinate 1,089,870 downwards.
AACCCTCATTTCTGTCCAAATTGAAGATTGTAAGTTCATTTTCTTTTGAAGAAATTAGTCCTCTATGATTAGTGATTCTGAGTCAATTACTATTGTTTAATATTTGGTAAAAGATTGAGTTACAGTGTTAATCTTGGATCATCAGAGATTGCATACAAAGTGTTGTCTTTGTAACTTTGTCTAATTGGTTTTCTAAGTGAAATTAAATTCAATTAGACTAATTTTTTTATAAAAAGATCTTTTTTTTGTATATATGGTAGTGGATGGTGTGTAATTCACTGTCTCACAGAGTTGTACATGAGGGTTTGGTCAAGGATTGACTAGATATCTGCCCAATATTGGACAAGAGATTGGTCTGAGGATTATTTCATAATTCAGGGAATATTTCTAAAATTGCAAGGTTCATTGTTCTGTCAATCACATTCATAATCTATGAACATTATACCCCACTTTTATTTAAAAGCATTCATAAGCAAGCAATTCAAAGTTTTTAGCATTTATTCAAGTTTTAATTTGATCATTCTTAAGAACCACTTGCCATCTTAAGAGAGCAATAGATTTTCATATATTGTTATCTTCTATAAAAAGTCTCCAACCAACAAATTAGGGTTGAGATATAGGTTCACCCACCTAGGGCTTTTAGAGCCTAAATTGCAGGGAAAGAGGATCATAATTGATCATTCTCGTTCACTGGCCAAGTCTAATTGGAGATCCCATAATTAAGAGGGTAAGCTCATAGGATTTCCAATTTGTTGATTTGGGAACCAACAAATTGGCGACTCTACTAGGGAATTGCTACTAAAATTTCTAGAATCTTTGGTGATTGAATATAAATCTATTGGAGACATGAAACCAAAGCAGGAAAACAATATTTTCCTCAAAAAGAGGTGGCGACTCTATTATTCAAAAATAATTTCAGTCAGTCACTCTACTAAGGGAGAAGATCCAGAAGGAGATGAAAATTTTCCTTTTTGAAAGAGATATCAATTTTATTTCAGAATGTATCAAAATAAACAACTATTTCAGAGGAAACCATTTATTCCAGATGACATCAGGTCGTTGGATCTTAGAAGATTTCAATGTATTCCTAATAAGTTATTCCCTGAACTTTCACAACTAGTACCAAAATTTCATGGAGAATATGATTAATCAACACTTGAGAATTTAGATGTATTTACACATTCATAGAGGAAAATTAGATTTGTGTAGAAGATATAGTGATGAAATTATTTGTTAGGACATTGAAGGATAATGCAAGAGAAGAATATGATTCATTACCTACACAGTGAATCTCATCATGGAAAGAGTTTGAGTAATGGTTTCTCCATATGTTTCATGATGCAAGTGAGGAAGAAGATAATGCGTGCTATGAATAGGATGAAAATCAGAATTACAATATGAAAGAAGAACCTTACATGTCTTTGTTGGATGCATTTTTTAATTTTGAAAGATATGAGGGTGAATCTGCAACACATTTGTTCATAAGGATGGTAAATATTTATCATGAAATACCTTCAAACATCATGCCTCCACACAAGAAATTCTTAAATAAAATTCATGAATTAGAAATCTCAGGTGACTCTAGTTTGAAGCTTTCATTCAACATAATGGATGAAGAATACCTAGATGGGGATGTTTTAGAATATGTTGACTCTGACAATCTAGAATGGTACTATTTATCTGAATTACATAGGTAGGAAGATGAATGAACTAGTCATGTGTAAGATTAAGAATCATCCATAATTGAGAACCATGATGACACTTGTGTTGAAATAGAGACATATATCAGTAATAGAGGGGATGAAAAAGAAATTTTTCTCAGTATTGTACAAATCTCAGATTTTCTGGATAAAGAATATCAAAGGTGTGTCCACAAAAATAATTCATAATTTTTTCAAGCTCACAGGGATGAACATGAACAAAATAATAGAATGAAATAGATAAAAAAGTAAACCTTATGAGATGTTGGATGGACAAGAGGAAGATCTACTACTATCTAACTATGAAGATAAGAGGAAATTCTATGTTGTTGATAAAGCTGAAGAGGCAAATAATTCTCAAGAAGATGATGCATTTAGTGAAAGTATACATTATGATCAACACATAGAAGAAAGTACATCTAAAAATGACTTCAATTTTTTTAAAAATCTATTATATGACGAGACAATAGAAAAGGATCATACAAAATATTGTGATGATGTTTTCAAAGGTAATTTCTCTTTGTACTTAAACCCATTATATGAGGGGGGTGAAGCGTTTTCAGATAGTATGGGTAGTATAATGAGTTTTGAGGATGTACAATACAATATTGAGAGAGTGTGATATCATCATCAGAGGATGTAGCCAAAGAAATAAGTGATGTCCCAGATTTTAATACCATGGAAGCTTCAGATATGGTGAAAGTTTCAAACATGCATGAATCTATTTTTATAGAAGGGAACATGCTTTTGTGGGACTATCATAATTAGAATGGGAATTATAATGAATTCATTGGTCTTCAGGCACTCACATGTTTGATGGATTGTAATGATCCTTTTTGATGTATGATTAATGATAGTGGAAATTAGTCTAGGTATGTTTCTAATTTAGAAGTGAGTATATCTATGAACAATAGAGAAGTTGATAATAGAGGATGTCATATTGTATATAAATGTGCATTGTAAGATGAGACAAGACAATCCAAGGAGTATAAGTATGACTTTTTCAATTTGAGAATGCAGATCATTAGAGAAGATGATAGTAATTAGTATAGCTGGACAAGGGAGGTGTCAACATATTTTATTAAGAAATTCTCAGTATTATTTTCAGATTGATGCCACTGAAGTGTGATGAAAATATTTTTTCTGACAAAGGCAAGTATTTCTTTTGTATTTTGGTGGCCTGGGGCTACCAAATTATGTGATGTAATTTATAAATAGTGACTCCATAACTAGATTGATTTCCACTTGGTCTTCTTCTACCAGAGATAGTTGGATTATTGCTATACCCACAAGGGGCATACGTCCCTAGAAAGAGCCCGATGGAGCTCTAAATTTTTGGCAAAATTTGGAGTTTTATATAGTGATAAAACCCTAAAAAATGGCCTCCTAAACTCTATGCCCAAGAATTGATGAGATAATGGAGCACATAACATGAGATACAACATTATATTATTTTAATTCAAAGCTAAAGGAGTAAGGAAGGAAGCTTTGTGACAGTAACAATTAAAATTCTATGAGTAAAGGTTTCAGAGATGCTGTAATTTCAACCTGCTTTAAAGATGAAGTTGAAAGAGAAGGAAAACAATTAAAAAATAAAAATATAAAAATGACCCACTTTAGAAAATCCAATTTCCAAGCTCCAATAAAAATCTTAGCTTTTCACAAGATGTTTTGGATTTCCGACCAAACCCAAATCTGAAATATAGGTAGTTATTAATTAATTTGTCGATTAGTTTTTTCAAAAGAAGCTTTTTTATTTTTAATATAAGGTAGTGTCTTTTCACCTTAAAGGGATGTAAAAACCATTCAACCACATATATATGTAGTGTAAAATGTAAAAAAAAGAGGAATCATAAAAAAACATCACATTGTAATATATCATTTGTATTATACTACCATGAAAAAAATAATAGTATTTTGAAGATGATTGTATAGGACAATGCAACTGAAACACATATCAATTGTACCTATTTTTTGTATTAATACAAAGACCCTCTTTTTTGTCCAAATTGAAGATTGTAAGTTCATTTAATTTTGACAAAATTAGTCCTCTATGATTATTTATTCTGTGTCAATTACCATCGTTTAATATTTGGTAAAAGATTGCATTACAGTGTTAATCTTGGATCATTAGAGATTGCATACAAAGTGTTGTCTATGTAACTCTATCTAATGGGTTTTCTTAGTGAAATTAAATTCAATTAGACTAAGGTTTTTTCTGCAAAGATCTTTTTTCTATATATATGGTAGTGGATGGTGTGTAATTCACTATCTCACTAAGTTGTACATGAGGGTTTGGTCAATGATTGAATCTATCTGCCCAATATTGGATAAAAGACTAGTATGAGGATTATTTCATAATTCAGGGAATATTTATAAAATTGCAAGGATCATTGTTCTGTAAATCACATTCATAATCTATAAACATTATAACCCACTTTTATTTAAAAGCATTCATAAGCAAGCAATTTGAAGTTTTCAACATTTACTCAAGTTGTAATTTGATCATTCTTAAGAACCACTTGCCATCTTAAGAGATCAATAAATTTTGATATACTGTTATCTGCTATAAAAAGTCTCCAACCAACAAATTAGGTTTGAGATATAGGTTCACCCACCTAGGTCCTATAGAGTCTGAAGTGCAGGGGAAGAGGATCATAATTAATCATTCCCGTTCGTTGGCTAAGTCTAATTGAAGATCCCATAATTGAGAGGGTAAGCTCATAGGATTTCCAATCTATTGATTTGGGCACCAACAGGTTCCTCCCTTCCCAGTATTAAAGACTAAAACATTTATTCTTCCCTTGCAAATAGTAATGACATTCTCACTCATCTTGCTGCCTCATGGAATTATGATCTTAGCCCTTCATATTGGCAGTCCACCCTCATGAGTATCTGGTCAAGACCTATTGAGCCTAAAAATAGGTGTTTTATTTGGATCCTTATTTTTCTTAAACTGTCTGTCTCATCTAATAATGGTGAACCTAACATGTGCCCTATCTATAGACTACCATAATACATTAATCATATCTTCTTATCTTGTCACTTTGCTAAAGAAGTTTGAGAATTATTTGGTTTTGACATTGGCTACAATATTTTTCCTTGGGAAACCATAGTGGGAAAAGTTTAGTGCTTAAAGAAAGATGCTATTTTTTTCTATCTATTTTTCTAGTGAGGTTCTTTGGTTGAAACAAAAGTACAAGAATGATGAATTTTTTAATGGACATACTAGGATGCTTTCTGGGTGTCTTAGGAGACTCATTATAGATGATATTGTTTTGAAAGTTGCTATCACTTTCAAGATTTCAAGGAGGAAGTTTGAGAGACTTTTAGGAATGGGCAAGTCAGAGTGTATGTTAATGAGATATCTCATGGTCACACATGGACAAGGAGATCTACTAAACAAACCTCGTTCAAAATCGGTTTGGAGAACTTCCTTATGGAGATGGAGGTACAAAGGAGGAGGGAACGTGAAAATGAACATGTACTTGGTGTTGTTGTTAAAACCCTTTGTAGCGGTCCCCTTGGCTGTGGTGGTACCTTTGGAAGCTCAAGCACGCAACCAGGTTGTTATAGATGTTGCTATCCTCAAGTGGTCAGATGGACTACTGCCATGGGCAGCTTGGATTAAACAATAATGAGAAAAATATGTCTCTTTAGTCTAGATGCTATTGTTCCTCTAGTTTCACATAATTTTGCGCATTTAGAACATACTATGTGTGTACGAGGAATTCTTCAATCTATTGGGAGCAAGCTCAAACATGAAAACATTAGTGGGTTAGCACATAAGAACAATTCAAAAGCATGTAAACGAGCAAGCAATCAACAAAGAACTCAACATAACATCAGATTGAGCTTAAAAACAAGTAAGAATGCACCCTATTCTACTCATTTTGATTTGCTCTTTTAGATTAAATGTAGGCATGCTCTCTCAAACACACAAAATGCAATGGATCCCAATGCAATGCAAGATTGATAAACAAGAAGAAAGATTCAAGAGCTAGTATGAAGAACTAGTCTCAAATCTTCTTCAAGATAATATTCTAAGCTATGAAAATAATATGCAAGATAATTGAAATGAACTATGATTCATTAACCATTAGCCTAGCATGTAACTTCTAGATGATTTAAGCATGAAAACATGAAACTAGCAATGAGAACATAAAATCTAGAGCTATGCTAACAT
>MU228494.1:1048723-1065534 GCA_018584345.1 Thuja plicata | reverse complement strand
GATTAATAGGTTCCTAGCTAGGATTTAGGGTATTATTCAAATCAAATTTGAATAAATTGTGGTTTAGAAGAATTAGGAAAATGGAGGATTTAATAAATGTAAATTTATTAAAAAGGGAATTTCATGACACAAATGTATTTAAATAAAATACATTAGAATAATATTTAAACTATTAGCAAATGAAACTATTTAATTGATTAAATTAAATAGTTAGAAGGAATAATCTAGGGAAAATAATATTAATATTTTTGGGCGTCTACACTATGTATACTTTTATAGTCACTGCTGTACTTTTTGTTTTTGTTTTAGATGAAGCATCGAATGTTGTAATACATCTTGAAGTGTAATAGGAACTGATATGCTCATGTGAAACTCTTAGAATGCTTGGTTGTAAGATGTTCTTATTATATCTAATATTAAAAAAAGATTATAATTTATCCTAATTATATAAATTTTATTAACCTCTACAAATTATTCTCCATTCAGACATCTAGAGATTTTAGATGTATATAATCTTGAAAAAATATTAAATTATGTGCACATAAATCAGATGGTCCAAATGGTTATAATGTAATTGAAAGGTTGCCAATTTTATGAGATTGGTTTGGTGTAGAAAACAAAATAAGAAATACAGTAACAACCTGGTTCTTGGAATTGTTGTTCAAAAAATCCATTCTTTGTGTGAGAGTTGTGGATAGTTCCACCCAAATTATAGAATATAAAGAACACAAAGACTTTTATTTAGATTAGAGATTTATTCTACTTATTTCTTAAAGCGTGCATGTGATTATCAACTGTAACGTTTTCTTTTGTCTTTCTATATTCTTACAGCGAGAAAGATAAATATTAGATATCTCTTGGCTTATTTCACATAAATTTTAATTTAAAAATATAAGTATGATAGTTTATTAATATTTCCAGATTCAATTATTTTAGTTTGTCAATTCTTTTTAAAAAATGATTAAATTTGATATAATCAAAACTTTATATAATTTCCAAATTAAAGATAGCCACCGCCTTTGATTATGACAAACAAAACTGAGAACAAAAATTAGAGAAGATATCAATTATTGAAAAAACTGTAGGGTTTAAAAATAACGCTTACCGTTGATCTCCCCTCCAAGGATGGTCCAAATCTCTCTAAGGCATCACTTGTTGAGTCAACAGAAAGTAAAAAGAAATTTATTAACTTATGTTTCTAAAATATTTTTCCCTTAAATTAAAAAAAAAAAAAACCACTAGCAAAATTAGTGGTGGCCAATTAGAAAATAGAAAAATCTGATAAAAAAACCAATTTATATAATAGTGTTTAACAGACTATAGATTAAAAGCTTACAATTTTTGAAAATTGAATTAATTGAAAACATGGCTAGATGAAAACATGACTAGATGAAATTATACTAATAATTATTATATTTTTATTCATATTAGAAGAACCGACATAATAAAAAAATTCATTATAATTTTATTCATTCCATAAGAACCAACATGGAAAAGAACTCAGAAACAGGTTTATTTGGTGTACATTGATCTCATGGATGTTATTAAAATTCCTTCTTTCTTCATTCATTCATTCTTTTCACAAGTCACATCAAAGAAACATTCCATTATATAATAACATTCGGATTGTCTACCAAACTATCTTTGACCTTATAAATAATAATATTTTCCCTATTCTATTCTCTTCTATTTTCTAAAACATAACTCAATTTACATATTTCAAACTTTATTTTTTGTATTAAAGAGATTTGAACTCAACATCATCTAGGTGTTTAGAGCTCAAGCTTACAATATGATTGCGCCATTTGACAATTATACAATAAAAACATAATTATATTATGAATCTTTAAGATAGATGGACTAGCCCCCAAAGAAAAATAGAAGGAGAAAACTTGTGTCTTTTATAACAAAGACATTATTGAAACCCAATGACACTTCATTTGAAAGTGTGCAACATATAAAGACATTTGTAAACAATTTGAAGACATTTTGAAGGTGGATAGTCTAAATGAACTCTTTGAAGAATTGGGGCTTCACAAATTCACAAATTTCTTAATCAAAATTCATAATTAAAAAAAATGATAAAAAAATGACAAAAATAATAATAATAAAAAAATATTAATACAGCTTTTAATCCTTTAAAGTGTTTAGTTTGTAGACGTCATTAAAAATCCTTTCATTTGTACCCACAAAGAATAACTTTTCACTGTTTGAGATTATTAAACTTCCACCTGCAACTACACGAGCGCGTGGAATTTGACGTCCAGCTTGCCACTCAAATAGAAATTCCATTACGATTCTTGAAAAAGACACGACAAAATGAAGACGAGCGAATGAAACTATAGCAACAGCTCTTGTAGATCTTTGTTGGTTTTTTCAGTCCACAATTATTATTATTTTTATTTTAATATATTTTTCGTTTCCATCGAACAATTTACATAGCAATTCCCCACCCAGCAATCTGAAAATTATACAATTCTTGGAAATGGCGGCAGCCATTGCTTCTTCCTCTTTCTCCTGTTCAATTTCAGTTTCAGTTTCCCCCTCACGTATTCCATTCCTGTCTACGGTTGTGGGTGTGAACGTAAATTCTAAGAAAGGCGTGCAAAATTTGTCGACTTCCCGTTGCTACTCCTCCAAATTTCAATCCGCCACTGTACATTGTAATTTCTTTAATCACGCGCGTTCAATGGCTGCCGTCTTTTCAACCAACAGTTTAACAACGTATAGACGTTTTGTGCGTGTGTATGTTGGGAGGAGAGATGAAGAGGAGAAGGAATTTGGAATGTATCCCTGGGAGACTTCCCCTTTAAATGATATCAACAATACTGAAGGTAACTGAATCCATTTTAACGATATTTTTCTTTTATTTACTTTAATTTATTATAATTATGCCTTGATCCTTTAAGAAAGGTTGTTGAGTTCATTTTGGGGCCCGAATTGTGTGTGGGTTTCGCCGGATTCGACCTCTGAACCACCTGTTTTCTACTACTATGAGTATTTAACATAAATGATATTTGGGAGCTAGGGGATCAATCAGGTCGGAGAATAGAAATTGTGATGTTCTGTATCGATATTTTTTCCCCTTTTTTATAGATTGGAATATAATGCTTGAACTTCTGGTTTCGATCGTGTATGTTTTTTTTAAGCTTTAACGTTTCGATCACGTTAAAGCTAAAAAACATAAACAATCAAAACCAGAAGTTCAAGCATTAAATTCCAAAACCAGAAGTTCAAGCATTAAATTCCAATGGATTGTGGAAATCTGATAAATTATATTGGAATATTTTCTCCTTCATCTTCTTTTTTCAGCTTTATTGGAAAACTCTGTTTTCAGAGTTTATAATGAAATGTTTGAAGGCAGCAAGTGTAACAATCACTAATCAAACCCTCCTAGGCACTGAACAGCCATATGGGAATGCGTGCCTTTTCAGCCCTAAGAATGTGATTTCTCTCATCACTTTAGGCAATATTACCGCCCTGTGTTGATATGTAAGTTCGCCTCAATTCCTACAAAATTATATGTATCTCCAAACTTGCATTTTGACAATTCATTGTCTAAAATAGCTCACCAATATTTCTAACCTTTTAAAAACAGGTCTTTCTTAAAATTTGCCCCTATTCTTGGGACAATGCTTTCTTAGAGTATTGGGGCTATAATGCAGGGTTAAATAGAAATGCCTTTTGATTAACAGTGTTGTGTCATCATATCCGACTGTTCCCAAGATAAGTGTTTGTGCCAGGTTATATAACATTTCAATGTAGAGTGGAAAATTTTCAGTTGTAGATATTTTGTAGACTAATTATGTTAGAAGAGTCTATACGACTACAGTGGTGGAATTCATGGTTCCAGGAGGCATTATATAATTTGTCTTTAGACAGCATATTTGTTGTCCTTCCACCTTCAAACATTTTAAGCATGTGCAGTCTACAAATAATGGTTTTGAAGCCCATGATTACACATTACTGTCTTTTCAACGGTTGCAGAACCCAACGTAGCACATATTTATACATCACATTTGACTCTGACATCTGATAAATAAAAATTACAAATATAGTTCCACAGTGTTTGGCCCTAAAACAAAATAATTCAAACTGTGTGTCACCCTTTGTGATAAGCAAATAATGCAGATTCAGGAAAAAGATATGGAATGAAGGGAATGGTGAAAAAACTTGAACAAGAGGATGGAGAAAATCTATATGGCAGTTTATTGCATTCTTTCTTTCCATTAATTTTTTAAGGAAGAAAGTGCATTATTGTTTTGGCCATTGGCCTCATGCTATTTCAAAAAGAAAAAGTTGGTGTGTTTGTATGAACTATGAACTAATTGCTTTAGATCATCATAAATCTTAAAAACTGTAGAACGATTAGATCAGATCTATGTATTCTATTTGATGAAAATTTTAATATAGACAAACAAGTTATTACATTAAGGTTTGTGTAGGCTTCCAGAAGTCAATAACAACTCTACTCTTTCAAAAATTTCCAACAAATTCAGCAAGCGATCACCATCACCTGGGGCAGACTTTGTTCTTATAAAACTGGTGTGCACTAAGACTTGCTATTCATATCATCTGAAGCCATGTTGAGAAGGGAAGATGGACATGAAATTTGACTAACATCTTCTCAACAATGAATTAGATCTGAGATATAGCAGAATTATTGATGACATTATGCCCCTAAATGTCAACCTTTATGAAATATGTACATAGGAAAGTCTCACTGATGTTGGAACTGTATTTTAAAGATCTCATTAAAAAGCATATCTGCTGAAGCACAATTCTTCATTTTGGTGGCCATATATTAAAGATAAAGTTGTAGATTGAACAGGCACTATAGTAAACAAAAAATGACTGTGAAACCAAGATGAAAGCTATTTATGCAAAGACAACTACCATTATGAAATGCCATTTTCCTGAGTGGTTCTTAGAAACTCAACTGTTTAAAGTTTTGAGGATTGGTGAGGGTTCTTGCTATAGGCTAGATGAATTTTGTAAAATAATTCAATTCAGCTGTATATGTTGACTGAAGGTAAGAAATGAAAAGATGCATTGGCCATTCGAAAATTTAACATGCAGTTGAGTTAATTATAGCAGAGAGTGAGGTAATTGCAAAATTAATTATTTGACCAAAGACAGGGAGCACTACGAAATTGCTATTATCAGAGTGTTTCTTTGAAGCTGATTCGTTGTAAGTGTTTAGTCGTGATGATATACTTGTTATGATGACCCAAATTTCAGTAGATACTAGGTAGACAATGTCTAATTTGCTAGTATTTGAAATATATACGTGAAAATAACATGAATGAAAAATCAGAAACATAATAAACATTCATTCTTAAATCTAAAAGATGGATAGAGAACTGTAGCACAAAATAAGTAATTTGAACATCTTGTGCATGACATTCTCTTTAAGGAGAACAACGACTGCTTGTCTTCTATCTAACTTGATCCATTTATGTACATGCAATTGGTGATGTAGAAGGCAAAGGAGCCATTATGGAAGATGAAAGGCTGCTTGACAACATGTGATGGGTCATGTTCTGATGTTTCTGGATGAGTTATACTTGAAGTAATGGTTGTTCATGGCCCTTGAGTCATCTCAGGGGATACTTCCTTGAAGTTAAGGGGACAAAGTTGATTTTGAGGAGATTTGCATCTGTGAACTTGTGTACTAGAAGGGATGGTGGTGTGACAACATTTGAAAGACTGTGTGCCTTAACTAAACAGGGGATTGACAGTGGTGTTGATATTGAACATAGGTTTGGAGCTGCCCTTTGGATCACACAGCTACATTAAGCTTTGTAAAAGATTTCAGTTTCACCTTATGTGTTGACTGAAATGTAAGAAATATCAAAGTACATTGGTAATTTGTAGATAAGCAAGCAATTGGGTTAATAATAGAAAGAATAAGATTATTCCTAAAAATGTTAGTGTCAATTATGCAAATTATCTTTGATGTTACATAGCCGCTCAAGCCCAATTCTTCATTCTTAATCAGAATTTATTAGTTGGATTAAAAAATATTTAGAAACATGGTTTTTGTGACCATGAGGACAGTGAATTGATTCCTTACATGCCGAAACAAGTTGAATCTATGGACCTCTGTTTGAGGCTCTTCTGTAATCGCATATTTAAATTCAAACCTGATGCAACTTTAGCCAATATATAGACCTCAAAAGCTTTTCAAAATTTTAATTGGGGTCAAAAATAGAGCATGAAGTTATGGCCTTTGGAGTTTTGCCTCTGTAATCTTTACCAAACTTATCACTTGTACATCAGTGACAAATTTCGACTGAATCAAACATGTTATTCATGTGTACATGAAGAATAAGGTCCAGATTGAATCCATCTCTGTGACAGAAAAAATAAAAGAAATAGATTCATGGTGGCCTGAACCCCCTTCAAGACATCAGTACCAGTTTTGTAAATGCCCCAACTATTCTGGTAATAGACATATTAACTGTATGGTTTGAAGTTGGGTTGATTGACTTCCTAAGTGTTGAGGCACTTCAGGTTTTGAAGTCTTTGGCATTGGCTTTGTAACATGTTTCAGGTTAAGAAGAAGCCTTGGAGGAAGGTGAAACTGAATTAGGAGTTTTGCATTATAGCAAGGAGAAGAATGTGAATTTATAAATCTCGATGGCTTTGCAAGCTTGTTAGCTTTCATTTTTGGTAATTGTAGGAGGTACGATCTCATTTATAAGCTGGAATTTTTCTACATTGGGTTCTCTACTGTGTATCTAGTGTTATTCTTGTTCTTTTTTTTTCTTGATACATGAATGTGGATGCCGGGGTACACTTCCTCTGATCATATGAACAAAAATACAAAAACAGCCTTTTCTACTGTTGATGCAAACTTGGCAACAAAGGTTACATTCCAGAAACACAATAAAAAACACCAACACAGTCAACACATGTCTGTGACAAATCAAGAGCTTCTGCTATCCTGAGAACTATCATCTTGAGAGTCGTCTGCACCGTGAACTTCAGCATTCCTAAGAAAGAAGAGATTGATTGACAGTAGCCTTCACCCTGTCACATTGAGCTTTAGAAAGGATGCTGCAACTATTGTTGAGCATGGCTCAAAATTCTCCCAGTTGTTGAGCTCGGTTTAAATTCCCCAAGAGAGATTGCCACGAGCCCTTCCTTTGCAGCCTGACTATCTCTGATAATAGCAAAAGCAGCAACTTCTTCTAGTGAGAAAATGCTGCCTGCATCCACTGTTATAGTGTGAGGGTTGTATTCAGCAACGGCAGAGGGTACATACCCAACTCAAATGTAAATGTGAACAATCACCTTGACTAGATCTGCATACAAGACAACATCCATAAGGTTGGATAGGAACATAGACACCATCACATTTTTAAGCCTTCTTTGTGGAAATTCTTCTCTCATTACTTTTCTAATGGTGCTTTGAACTGAAGGAAAACTGATCCAAGAAAACCTCCCAAAGAAGCATGAGGTCGAAGCAAGCAATTTCTATTTCTCCCAAATTTGTGGCCCCAGGTAGATTCTTGTGTTCATTTTGTTTTGTACAAAAAACCACTTCCAATCTCTCACCTCAGAAACCACAGGATGATCAATAGAACATGTGCCAGTGCTTTGACAATGGGGATACAAAACACCAGTGGCTAATCCCAAGACTTATATATACAATGAGCGTTGACTTTGTAAGACCCAGACACTTCTTGGGGAGGAAGAACACAATATTTATGTTATCTATTTTTAGCGCAGGTGTCTAGAAACTAGTTCATGAAGCCAGTAATCAGAAATTAAATATCTAATTTGTCTTAGGCTAAATGGGACAAGTCTCACTGCCAAACCCAATTAAGCAACTCTTATTAGCTATGTTACCAGATTCGCTTCTGGGAGGCTGAAAGTCTGGTTCGATTCGCTGCAAATTCTGGTCCTTATCGCATTCGCTGGGAATTCGGCCGCAGTTGACCAAATGTATCCCAAATTCTCACAGAGGGACCCAGGCCGAATTTACCAGAATTTACGGCGACTTTGACTAAACGCAGCAGAACCCAGGCCGACTTTCGTAAAAAAACAATTTTTTTTTTTTGACTTTTTTAAAGTTATTTTTGGTCTAATTTAGTCTATATGAATATGAGTATGAAAAAAGGTGATTATTTTGGTATGTGAATAAAGTGCGAACTGCCAAGGTCTTATTCCTGTCTATTATTCTATCTCTCTCTTTCCTGTTTGATACTTCGTTCTATTTGCCAATGACCAATATAATATCGGGAGTAAACTATCTGGATTCGATTAATGTTTGCACCATCTCATTTGCATTGACAAACATTTTATTTTGGCTGCTGCATTCTGTATTCCTGATGGATCAGTCTGCATTTACTTGAGAATGCAACCATCTGCATGTGTGTAGTCTTGGTTCTGTTACAGAGGATTAAGTGTACTAGATATGCATCTAGTGCTTCAATTGACCCTTAAAAAATTTAGAGTACCTTGATATGCTTCCATTTGCATTATGCTGGGGCAGCCATAACTTGGACTGGAGCCATGAAGCCTAAGGCACATTTCACTTTATGAAAAGATCTATGTTCTATGTTGATTTTTGTAAGTGATGAGTCCTATAAAAAAATGAAATATGTGGTGATACATTTCCGATTGTTAATATATATGGTGGTGTATTTTGCTATGTTGCTTTACTATTAGCATAGTGGTGTATGAACTCATTTGCTGCATATATATGTTTTTGTACAGATGAACCCAAAATGAATTCAAACCCACCCCCAAAAAAATTTGAACGAATTTCGAACCCAAATCTGAACCAGCAACTTAGCTTATTAGTGCCAATAGTCTCTTATATTATCTGTAGTATCCTGTACAACCAGGATAGGGTGCCTTACTCGGCATAGACCATCCCATTGATTGATGTCATCTACAATGACTAGCTGTTCCTTGTTATCAATGGCTTTGTTGTCGAGGAAGTCTGCCACGCCATTGGCTTCTTTATAACAATGGCTGCACTGAAACATTGGGAACAATTCTAGCACTACTTGTACCCATGTAATTTCAAATTTTGTGCTCCCCTCTTCCTTACTGCATTTATAATAATAATTGAGTGTTCCTCAATGAGTAGATGGGTGATACCACATTCCTTGGCTAGAGATAGCACATGAACCAGAGCTTGATCCTTTGCTTCATTATTCATATTCCAAATTATCTTCAAGAAAGCAGCCTTGACCAAAGAACTTTGCAAATCATGGATCACACATCCTGCACCAGACAATCTTTGTTTTCCTCTAGAAGCCTTGCCAAAGTTAGGCTTGAAAAAACCATCTTGAGGATGAACCCACTTAACTTGTGTTTAATCTTTTTCCTTGATTTTATCACTCAATACCCTATGGGCTTGGGAAGGGGTGGGGCTTAAGACGTTTCCAAGTAGCTATTAAAATTGATCCTATTTCAAGAAAATCTTGTTCTAATTTACTTCATGCATAACCTTTATCATAACAGCTTCAAAGATGGGAATCTCCAACTTGGTAATAACCTCACCAACACTTGCTGCTTTGTTCCAGAAAACTCACATACTCATTTCTGGACGTATATGCCAAAAGGGCAGGGAGGGGGCAGCAATTCTGATACATGGGTAGAAAGCCTTAGAATGGAGCTTCAGCTAACTTTGGAATAATTGCAGGAGCGTTTCTGGAAGGACCTTTGCCCAATTGAGGCAAGCACACCGCCATGATCAACATTGACATGCAAAGGGGCAATGAGTCAGAAGGTGATTGGTTGATTTCTCTGTATTGTTGCACATTACACATTTATATAGGTTTACTAGTCCAAGCTTCATGAATTGATCCCTTTTGAGAATTCTGATGTGTAAGGTGAGCCAAGCAAAGGCACTAACTTTTAGAAGGTATGCCATGCCCCAAGATAGAGGAAGCAACAAACCTTCAATTTTTGTGAAGCCATATATTCAAGTTTCACATAGTATTCCCCCAATTTCGCATGTGCCTACCAGATAATGTCATCATCATTTAAAAACACTTTTTTGTGTGTTATTTTTTTGTTCAAAATCTCCTCCATACTTTTAGGAAAATTACATTAAGAAAAGTCCTTATAGATCACCTTGGGAAGCTCTGCTTCCTATCCATCCTGAAGTTATCCATGACATACTTATCCCATTCAACTTTAAACAAACTCTGGGTTCAACAAGATCTTGACTCTCAGAAAGAATGGGGTGACTGTTTTAGTTCTTTAATTGACTATCCAAAGCAAATATCAAGTGGGCTTGCGGGCATAAAATTAAAGGTGCCTCAAAACGTGAAAGATTTAATGAGGAATGAATAGCCTTGTTTTAGAAGTGTTGAATATACAGCAAATTTTCGTCGAACTCCTTGGGATATCGAAATATCCCACTCTGTTTTGATTATGTAAATTTCAGATTTTCTGTGCTTTTGTAGTTTTCTGTTTTTTTTTTTCTTTTTTCTTTTTTTCGTGTTTTGCAATTATTGAACAAAATGCAGGAAACAAAGGAGGAAAAACAACTTCGAAAACTATTAAATAGCAATTTCCACAAGATCACAAATTTATTTGCATTAATTTTTACTATTGAACACACCCAATTCACACGGCTAGCTAGGCAAGATATAGGAATGATGGAGGAAATATGGTTGCTGAAATAATTCTATATGGTCAGGGCTGGATCTGAAAAAAATCCGCAAATTATTGTCACTGTTCTGCCAAGAAAATCCTTTTCAAAATTTACCCTCTGAATTCCCTAGGAAAGTCACGCTAAGCCCTCTGAAGTGGTGTGACCTGCGCTAGTAATGGTACGGCTGGGGTAGTGAATGGTACTGCCTGCAATGTATGCCTCCAAACACTTCACATCTGCAATCATTCATTACTTCCAAATCTTCTTTCAAAAAACTTCGTAACTTCTTCTCTTGATCAATTCAATTAAGCTCTCCTGGAATCCTTGAAATGAGATCACCTTGAGAACACCCTAGAGAGATCTTTCACTCCTGTAGGTATCCAATCCTATGAAGGATTTTGTCTCCACAAGCAACTGGTTCAAACCCTTGCTTCAGCTCTCAAGCCAAACTCTCCAAAATGAATTTTCCTCAAAACCCAACACCACTTTTAGGGTATTTGGCAATTTTAATCAATAAACTTCATAGTACTTTTAATTTTATTTTTATTACCTCCTCATGGGCATCCACCTAGGGGAATCATTTAATGACTTTATAAAGTCATTTTATTTTTTAATTATAAAGTCACTATATAATAAAGCAACTTTAGTTTATTTAAATTAAACATTAAAGTTAACTATATATTAACTTTAATACTTAAATATTTATTCATAATCATTTCCTAGCCATTGAAACTAATATTGAATGCTGAACTTATGGTCCACTGGTGATGTCGAAAAATAGCAATACCTCCTAAAAATTAGGAAGTTGGCTCTGAGCCCCTAAAACACCACAAATGACCCCCTGCAAGGTCCACTTGTGTTTGGATGGGTTCCCTATCCACTATATTAGCCTAAGGGAATTTCCGCTGATAGGCTAATCATGCTAAAAATAGAAAGTGCCTAGGAAGGGGACATTACAATATGCTCTCCTTGAGAATGCTTGCCTTCAAGCACTCTCAACTCAGGATGCTATAATATTTGCTCACTCTCCCATGTAGCATCCTCTACCTGCGAGTCCTTCCACTTCACCAATTTCTCCGTAATAACTCTCCTGCTTAGTTTGCCCTCTCTGGTGTTAATAATAGCCTCAAGGATGAGAATTAGTTTCCCCTCTTCATCTAGGGGAGGTAAAACTGTCGAAGGTACCACTTTGTTTCCCAATGCCTTCTTGAGGTGAGACACATGAAATACATTGTGCACCTTGCTTTCTGCTGGTAGATCCAATCCATAAGCCGCCTCTCCAATTCTCTTGGAGATCTTGAACAATCCATAATATCGTGGCTTCAACTTTTCAGCTCCCTTTTTCTTGTGTTTGGACTGACAATAAGGCTACAATATCAGATACACCATGTCACCCACCTCAAATGAGCGCTGAACTCTTTGCACTTAGAAATAGCTTGGCTTTAGGGATTTGGGAATTCACAACTTTCAGCACCAACAATGTGCATGGCATTGAAAAGAAGAATAACAATCCATTTCTATATATGACTATTTGAGTGAGTGCTGCAGCAAGAGTGAGATGGTTGATTCCTATAAGAAGCCTTTTGATGCTTCCCTAGATATCCAACAACTCATCAAGGATGCTCCCAAGTGTTGATGCAAGTTTTATGACCACTTCAACATGCATAATCAAATACTTAGTATTCCAAATGAAACACCAAATCTCCAACTCTCTCTTGAACAAGGAAGCTCATATGTTGAACAATGTGTCTAGATTGTGTGATCAAATGAGGCAACCCCAAGGTTCCTTCTATTGGTGGACTTTCACTCGGTGGTAATGATGTGATATGCTGGTATCACAAAGGGACTTATGCTATTCATTCAGTGGATTTCAACTACTTAAACTATTTCTAACCAAACAAATTGCAAATAGGATAAAGGGTTTAGGAAATCTAACAATGTAAGACAATGTAGATGATCGGGTGAGCTTCTAACCAGTCCTTGCTTCGCCAAATCAACTATGAAAAAGAGGATGCTATTTTCTATGGATGCGGGAATGGTTTTCACATTGTCAATACTCATTCCAATACCCAATGAAGGCACAATCCAATGAACATCTCCAATTAAAGTTAAACACTTGCAATTAGGCCCAAACTTTTCACTGTTACTTACAATCAACAAGTACCAAAAGGTATGGACGCTAGCTCCACCATTAATCACCATTCAACATCTTCCATTCAACTATGTTGACTTCTACTTAACATGAAATGAAATCCTAATTTAAGTGAGGAAATGTAGAAACCATGCAATACTCCAAAGCAACACAAGTAATCCACCTTCAAGACCAACAATGAATCTGCAATTACTTTGATTGCATTATGGCAACAATTTCTCCAAGTCTCTCCTCCCTACTCTACTCTAATACTAATGAGAAGGCCTTGGCCTTTTATAGTTGTTCAATTACAATGAAGGGCCAAGATCAATTCAAGATCAAGGGCCAAGATTTAACCGACACAACCCTATCCAACTAATAGCTACAAGCATTAAATTCTTGTCCAATTACATCAAAGAACCACCTTGTGAGCCAATAAGAAAATTACAATGCTTTTGAGAGCCAATGATAAAATAGGTTAGGTATGATGGAGACTAGGTGGACTCCACATACACTTGGCATGATCTGATTGAAGGTGTTTAAACACGTGTAATTGGATCCTTCTGATTGGTTGAAGATGAATGGGCGCCACATCAACATCCTTATCTCATAGACTTGATAAATCCTTTGGTGATGAGAAAATATCTCTTGATACTCAACATTATCGAGTCGTCAACTGTGATAGCTTATTCCCAAATTTATTCATCTTCATGAATTTCTTCTACTTCTTGGAAATCTTCTCATTGCACTTGTTTGTTCTTGAAATCTTGATTTTCTTGGCCATGATCTTTTTGGGAGTGATGAGGTCCTTTATGCACTTGAGTTATTGCTCTTGATCCAATTGAACTTGGATTCCCGAAGGGAATTCAAGTTAATGTAGCCTTAATTTTTCTTGTGCACAATTTGTTCTAGTAATTTGACCTTGAACCACCTTGTTTGAAGTTCTGAGCCTAATCTTCTTTGACAAAAGGCTGGCCATTTGTGAATTCTTGCTTGAAGTCCTTGAAGTCTCGAGCTTGGATTCTTGGAGTGGAAGTCGCCTATGCTTGAATTCTTTCCATAGCCCTCTTCTCATCCTCAAATTCTCCATTTTCAATTTCACCTTGCGGAATAAGGAAGAGACTTGCATTAAAAGCTTGAATTCATACTTCATATAATCAATCTTTCAAAGATAAGAAGTGAAATTAAAGAGTGAAGTCAATGAACTTGAAACCGATCTCCATAAATTTTAACTATGAAAACTTTAAATCCTCAACTCAGAATGCATTCCTAAGATAAAGATAAATTTATTAATGTCCAACAAATGACCACAAACGGGTCAATGGGACTGCAAATTACAAACCAGGGTGCAATCACCAACAAGGCCACCAAACGGTGACCAAAGAAAAGCACAAGTGAAAACAGGAGACAAGAACGACCAAGTGGGAAGGGTGAACGGGGATCCCCAACCCACCAAACCACCATCAAGGAATTAGAGCAACTGAGAAGAACCTCGAGACCAAAGGGTAAGCAATAGGGCTAGGCCACTGGGTATACCGAAGTTGACTGAAAAGAGAGGGCCGCTAAGAAGAGGAAACACTACGGGGCCTCACGGACCTAGCAAGACAAGGAGGAGAAGTCGACTGTCTATTGGTACCACGCGCGAGGGCCCCCTCGGAAAAGGAGGTAATGAGTTGGTAGGACTGAGGGCGCAAGGAGTGCTGAAACAAGTGATCCCTAAGTCTGATGGCCTCCTAGAGGTAGAGAGCAAGGCACCTCTGATTCGTGTATCTAAAAACGGTGGAGAGAGACTAGGACTCTCTAAAAAGGCAGTAGAACCTCCCTTTGATCTCATAGTAAATAGGGAAACAAAAGATGAAGTGCTCCTCAGTCTCAACCACCCCGAGATTACAAAGCTGACAAACCCTGTCATCTTTGTTTAATTGGCGATCCGTCTCAACCCGGAGTTGATGGGAGCCCACCCTAAAAGAACCAAGGGGAATCTGGAGTGAATGTGACCAGTGACGAGATATATAAGAAGGGCGGACAATGAGCCGGTCATGTAGGTCAAGAAAGTGTTCTATATAAAACACCATCTTGGGGCAGAGACCCTCGTGGGGGTTGACCCATGTGGTATGAATGAACTGCCTGTAAATGTCTGTCTCGACACACTTGTTCAACTCTTGTCTAGAGGGGAGAAGATGGTGGGGGGCATCAAGAGAGTACTGGAACAGGGGGAGATGATCGATCTCAATCCTGATAGAACCAAGGAGTGCTGAAGCCCCAACAAACGAACAATGGACCCGACCAGAAACAAAAGATGCAATAGACTTCAAGGAATGGTAAGCAAGGTAAGGGTACTAGAGGCGCCCTAAATTGGAGTCAACAAAAACACGGAGGTGGAGCAAGAACCAAATGAGATCAAAGATAGCCTCCAGTCTGAAGGGGTGGGCATCGAACTTAGCAAGGATGATATTGTGAGGCATGGACTACTGACACCTGATGATGCGTTGGAGGAGAACCTAGACCCACTCAATAGAGGCCCAATCGGACTCCAACAAGGAGGGCCCTCAAACCACAGTCATAAAGAACAGTAGGCCGAATGAGAGTGTCCAAAAGTGTCATCTTGGACATGGTGTCCTGGAAGTGATGTCAGAAGCATTGTCTACTCCTTATTGATACGAGGCTGAATGACAGGTCTCAAGCTGAAATAGGAACTAGGAAACTTAATCCCAAGAAAGGTGTAGGAAGGGACAACCTCAATCTTAGTACCAACAAAGAAGAAGTGAAGATGAGAGGTCTTGATGCCATTAAAGACCATCACCTTAGTCTTCTCCAAATTAACCATCAAATGCCTCAAATCACAAAAGGACGCTAAACAGTCAAGCTACCTCTCTAAACCCTCCGGGGAGGAGGCCAGAAGAACCACATCATCCGCGAAAAGTAGGATAGAGATCAAGATTTGGTGGAGAAGACAACCATCCCCATCTAACAAATGCTCATGAAGAAATCCCTCCAACTCATCGATGTAGATCTCAAACAAAGTAGGGGACAGGGGGCAGCCCTGCTTAACCCCGATGGTACTGCTAATAAAATTGGAGAACCCAGAAGAGGTCCCGAGACGTTTGGAAATGCTCTCATAGAGTCTCATGATGGCTGTCAGGAGGACCTCCGAATTACCAATGTCCCGAAGCCTCCGAAAGAGGAACCACCGCGGAATTGTGTCAAAAGCTTTTTGGAAGTCAACAAAGCAACAATAAGACTTCTAGGAGCGATGACGAGCCTCCTCGATGATTGTACAAAAAGTCAAAATATGGTCCATAGTCTGGTAGTCCTGTCTGAAATTGGCCTGTCCCCTAGTCCAAATATCGTGCAAATCCAACTCCCTAGAGAGGAGAATGTTGAGAGTCGTGACATAAAGCTTGGAGAAAGTGTGACCAACCATGATGGTCCTGTAATTGTCGGGATCAGAGGTGGGGCCCGGCTTATGGATTGGATGGATAATGTGGTGGGACCAAGAGGTGGGAAACCCATGCAGAGCACCTGATTAAAGAGATCAGATAGGTAGCTGTTGTCCCTAATTTTGCATTCCCCAAAATTGGGCAACCCTACGCATTTCCTAGTCAGGTTGATATGTGTTTTTCTCTAAGCGTGTCGATGTTCCGACAGGAGTATTTTTCAACGGAATCAGTCATCCTTTGATTTCTAGTTGTTTTATCTTCTGACTAAACATCAAGTCCTTTTCTTTCTTTGTTTTTCTCTTTTCTGCGTTTTGTCTTGCCGTCGTAGTCTTGTGGTTGTTGTCTTCCCACTCGTTTCGAGTCTTTTGGATTTCTTCCGGGTAGTTCTTGTCAGTTAGGTTTTTAGGCAGTCTGCACTTCCTTGAGAAATCACCAGTAAAGTGGGCTTTTTCTTGTCAGTCGCGTATAGTGAAAGTTTATTTTATGTGTGAGATGGACTTAAAACTCCATCCTGAAGTTTCACGTCATTCTGTGAAGTTTTACTTGAAAATTTTAATGGTAGCGGGTTTTTACATCGAACCTGGCATATCAGACCTTAAAATTTTAAAGTCGCGTA
>MU228494.1:1017026-1044175 GCA_018584345.1 Thuja plicata | reverse complement strand
AGGGGACGAGAGGGGGTGCAAAGAGCAACGAGACCAAGGAGGGAATGGTCAGCAAGCGGGATGGGGGTAATGGAGAAGTGGTTAATGGAGGGGATGAAGGATTGGCTGGAAAGAGCATAATCGATCACACTAGCACCACCACCATGAGGTTTGCAGGTAAAGAAGTGAGAATCCAGAAAGCAAGCTAGCCAATTAAGGACCACCAAATCCAAAGACTCACAAAACTGTAAAAGATGCCGACCGTCTTCGTGAAGGGACCAAAAGCGTCCTCCGAATATCTTTGGAACCCCAAAGTAGAAGGATCCATAGCATCAATGCATAAAGTATCAGTGGTTTGATTATGAAGAGGAGTCTTAGCAATTTGAGTCCGGGCATTGAAATCCGCGAGGATGAGAATGTCCCCCCCAACAAAGAACCGAGTAATGCTATCATAGAGATCGTTGTAGAGATCACCGTCGGGACCACTATGGAAAGCATAAGAGGAGACCGAAGGAAAGTAACAAACTGCAATAAAGATGTCTCTGAGGCGGGGAGCAACAAAACATAATCGGATCCACAAAAATCTGTCCCAGGTATCTGACAAAACAACAAAAACCCGAAACTGAAAATGGTCTCTGACAAGGAAAGCAACTTCGCCAGAACCACGAACCCCCCAGAGCACTTGGTCTCACTCCTGAAAACGGAAAGTCAATGACATCCTACAATACCAGGAAGAGGACGGACCGAGCTCTTGTGAGTCTCTGTCAGGAAAAGGATGTTCGAAGAGCCCAAAGCATCATGAAGTAATCCTAGTGATGAACAAAAAGAGCCATTACCATTCTAGTAGTGCACACTAAGGACCAGACACGACCCCTTATCAACCACTTGTAGGTGGCGGGAACATCCTTTAGGTGCGACAGCTGGATGGGTAGAATCCCATTCGGGGGGGGGGGGGGGGNCCCATTCGGGGGGGGGGGGAGTGTGCCTGATCACAACCTTAAGATTTGTGATGAAAGCCCATTGGCCACTCTGCCTAGCTGCCGCAACCAACTCTCTGGATTTCTTGAGTTCGGTCATCTGAGATTTAGTGAGATCTTCATCAAGGTAGATCTTAGTGGGCAGTGGGAAGAGCTTCTGCCTAGCCCTGAGAGTACAAAGGTGGTTTGTGGCTGATTGGAAGCGAAGGGAGAGGGTGGAGTCATATCCAACCCATGCCCTTTCAAGGATAGTGCCGCTGAGAGCAAGGTAGTCACATAAGAATGTAGAGCTGATAACCAATGGGTTCGGTGAGAGTTGAGGGAGACCCCGAACCTCAAGGTTTAGTTCGCAGGAATGCCGTGTACGCTCTTCATCAAGCTTGGATTACACAAGCTCTTCAATATCGACCAGAGGAGGCTTGCTACTGCCACAGACCATAGCCCATGACTTAAGCTGTTTTTCTGTTTCACAGTTTAGGGAGTCCTGGAGTGTAACAAGCTCAGACTACTTGGCTTTGAGTTCCAAGATGTCCAAGTCCTTCATAGTAACATGTTCGATCTGTGTTTTGAGAAGACTCCGCAAGTCAACATTCTTAGCCTCAAGCGAAGAAACACGGGAGGAGACCTCATGCAATGAGATACTTAGGAATTGGTTGTCAGCCTCCAACTTGCCCACACGATTCAATAGATCAAGCAAAGCACTCTCAAACTTACGCTGATGAAGAGGGGTAGAGCATGATGGAGGTGGGTCCTCAAAAGATTCCATGTAGGGAGAGGCCCCGACGAAGAAGAGGAAGCCAACAGTCTAGCAAAACCAACTGTAAATGAAGCAAACTGCAAACAAAAAATTGTAGACTAGAGACCAACGGGCAATCAGGTAGAAGACGACCACAAGCCTACAACTGGAAATAAAAAACTAGTCTGCAAAAGAGGGGAGTCCACTTGCAAATGCGAAAGACACGAAAGAAGGGAGCGAGCAGAGTGCAAGGAAAAAGAACAACGTTACAATAACATTAACCAAGGAAAAAGCAAGCACCAACCAAATTCCTCAAGCAAGCAAGAGGCGAGGACGATGACGAAGACTACGCAGGTCTGAAATGGGTGACGAAGCTACGCGCAGGAAGTGTAGCCATGTCTGGCTATGGCTGTAACGGGCGAAGAGAATGTGTAGGTTGCGTCAGGTGTAAGACAAAATAATGATTTAGAAAAGACTTCCTAAATGCAAAGTCTATCAAAATATGTTCGTAATCTTCACCAAAGGCTAAGATCACCTATTAAGACTCCACACCTTGCTGCTTGCCAAGAGAATGCTTAGTTTACACCTTCAGGTTTCTGAAGAGTTAGTCCTTTTATACTTGGGTTTTGTTTTTCACAAAGTTTTGATCTCTCGCCCTTAAACTTGATGGAATTAAATGTTTTTGCAATCAAGGCCTGATTCTGATATGTTTTGCCTCTCGAAATCCTTTTTTCATGCCCAGATTTGTAATTCACAACCCTCAATTTTGATCAAATTTGGAGAGAAAAACTAGTTTTTACCCTTTTTCAATCCCCCAAAGCCCAAGGAATGAAGATATTTCCCCAATTAGGTGGTAGAAATTTGAGGTCTGATGTCCACTTGTGGACATGAGAGGGTCAGAATCCGACTCCCCCATGTCCAAGCTTGGACATGGGGTGGTCAGAATCCGACCACTCCAAGTCTACACTTTACTTGCCTTATGTTGGCTAAATATTTTGCAAGTCATTAAGACTACAACTTGGCAAAATGTATCCTTTAGGCAACAGTATGTGAGATTACTCTCTCCTCTCAGCAATAGGGGAGGCTCCCTTCTTATCGCAGGTGGCTTCAAGTAAAACTGAACTGTAACACACACAGTTCTTCTTGCTACAGTAATACCGGTGGCTCAAAGATTGACGTAAGAACAATCGTTTGAGACAGCAGTGAATTTTATCTAAAGATGAAATGATACAAGAGCTCAAAGTCTCTTGTCCTCACTTCAAATAAGTACTCTAGTTTCAGATGTTCAAGAAAGATCAAAGTCTTCCTTTGAACATCCTCTAATTAATCTAAAATTCCCACATGGAAGCCCAAAGTGTTCAACTTTAGAATGTTACAACCACTACTCTCTATAGTAACTTCGATCTTCTGAAGCACAAAATCTTCAAAAAACTTGGATTAAAGATGCTCCAATGAAATAAACAAGTTAACTATTCAATCTGAATCAAGGATTAACAAATGCTACATAAGAAAACATTTTTCAATTGTTAAGACAACAACTCAAAGTTTGTCAATCTCTATTCCTTTTATTCAGATGCTCAAATCTCTTACAATAAAACACAAAGTCTTCAGAATATTAGAGTTTTGCCTATAGTTTACTTGCACACAACAAAAGATGATTATTTACAATGAGCTCCATCCTTTATATAGGAAAAGAGGAGAGAGAAAAGTGGAGAAGAAAGGGGAAACCCTTAACCACTTTGACTTATTCAATCCTTATCTATAACTAACTAACTTTGACTTATTCAATACTGCAGGACCTAATGTACTTGCAGCATGATTACATGAGACAACTTTGCATGTGATACTATCACATGCAATTACATCTTTTTCTTACACTGCATGTAATCTGTCATTTACAATTTACAAAATGCATAATGAAATATTCTAAGTGTCCGACAAGACATGACATCTATTTGCATCATCCTCTGTCGGTCTTCATGTTGCTATAGGCTGCCCCATGGTTGATATGATCAAGTTTGGTGAAAGCTTCTCTAACCAGAACATGAGTTTGCATATCGCTCTACATCATAATGGTGATCACTGAGAGGCATCTTTGTGTCTTTCTGTTTCAGTTTTGAGAGCATTCTATGCTTGCAATTGCATCGCTTATCCCTTTCTTTGTATGACTCCATCATATGGTTGTTCCTGCTTCATACGCTTCTGCAACCTTGGAATTTGTAATCAAGATTTTGAAACTTAATCACATGTTTGAGGAAGATCTCCTTTTTTATTTTTTTCAACCATATGGGAAGTACTTTGTTTCTTGCAATACGAATCTTCATTTGTTTGAGGGGAAGAACATACATCTCATAAAATGACACAAAAAGGTGGGCTTTTTTACTGTTTTGCATATTGAAAAGATGGACTTCTTCTTTGATATGTAAGTATGAACATTATGAAAGAAGCGGGTTTTTCAATCCATAATGCATATAGGGAAGAACTTAGTATTTTGGAGGCACTGCACGTATGTGGACAGCAAGCCTTGAATTTAATAAAATGAATACATTGATGCACATATGCATGAGCAAATGTTCAATATGCAAGGTGAGATTTTGGGAACATTTGCGTTTCACAAAAAGCCACGGAAAAAGCATGAAGGTGGGCTTTTCAGAAGCATATGCATACTAAGGGAAAGTCAAAAAGTGGGCTTTTTTGGCTACTTTGCATTTTGGAAGTTTCACACTTGTCTCTTTAACATGTAAATGTGAGGAAGTGGGTATTTTATCATATTTTGCACATTGGAGCAGCACTTAGTCTTTTTTCATTCATTTTTGGAAAGTCACCATCAAGAATAGGGTTTTTAATCCCGACTGCATATGAGGATAAATGACATCCTCATATGCAACTTAGAGGAATATGAGAGAAGGAAGAAATGGAAAGACAAGCGTATACAAAAACTAAAAAGAAATGAAAATGAACATATGTGCAGCAAGAAGAAAGAAAGAAAATTCATAGCTTCTCCTTGGAAAGCAAAGGAAAAACAACTCTCTCCCAAACTTTGAAATTCTGGAAACAATTAAGAATTTCGAATTTAGATTTGGAGTGCAAGTTTGGAGATAAATAGGCAATATGTTTGATTAATTGCTCATGCTAAATAAATGTATTTGCATGAGTCATGGAAAGAGAAATGACAAATGTCTTCCTGCAATGGGAGCAAAAATGCAGGGATCTATGGCGAATTTTTAAGGAGTGTTTGCACATAAATCCGTTTCAAATCCTTGTGATGCCTTTGTGCTGCCCTAGACGGGATTTTCTTCACCAAACACAGCTATGTGTGGCTTTTACACATACTTTAATGATAAGTAAATGCTCCAAAAAACTACACCTATGGTCTTCTTAAGAAAACACAATTTCTACATAACAATGAAAACATTTTTCTTCTCATTGCGTATCATGCCCTAACAGGCTTTTCGAAACACTTAGCATATGTATCTCGCATAAAATGAATGCTTCCAATCATGACGACTTTATGTGTTTCAAAATGCAGCTTGATATATATGCGAAACTCCATAAAATCGACGCCTTATGGTCTTGCATAACGTGCTTCTGTGAACTTTTTGCATATGTTTTACACTCAAAAATGATATGTAAAATTCGACGCCATTCACTTAAAGAGAAAAACGTATTTTAAAAAGACCTTTACATATACATTATTATTAAAAATGATATGCAAAGTAGTTTAAAAATGACGGCCTCTGTTTTTTTAATGAAAACTGCGGCGTTTAAAAAGAGCAAACATATCATATATGATATGTAACTTACATGAAAAAGGACGCCTAAGACTCTTTAATGAAACCGTAGTCTTTTTTTAAAAAAGAAATGATAGGCTTTATAAGGCACATATGCTATTTAAATAAAAATAGACGCCATGAGTTTTAACTCACGCCACAAGCTTGAAAAGAGGGGTTACGGGTTTTATAAACTCAAATACATGTTTTGAAATAACATGTAATTACCATATGTATTTGAGTTAAAATTTACCACCGTGGATTTTTAGAAGACCAAAAACATGTTTTGGATAACATGTAATCGTATTTAAAAATCACACCATTAATATAATAATGGAGTTTTTCAATAAATTTACACATGTTATTACTCGACATATGCAATTGTCTTTAAAAAGCCCACCCTTAATGACTTGGATTTTTAAATTGCACTGCTAGTGGGGAATCAAACACGTTCTGCATTGTGATGATATGCAATATCAAATAAAAACCCCACTTAATAGCTCAACTATAATAATCTTTATGTGTAACTTTATAGTTTTAAATTTGAATGATATAATATGCAGAAAGACTTAAAAAGTCCACCATTACATATTTAATCATTAAAAATAATAAGTAAAACTTCTCAGACTAATTTGAAATTTTAAAGTGGGGTTCTAAACCCACTTTACATATAAATGACATTTTAACCTCGTGCAATTACCAACAAAAAACCCGCTTTTGAGGGATTTCAACCAAGACGTGCAATCAGGCAGAAAAACCCCACTGGCAGGATATTGAAACGCCTATAACTTGAGCTAGACCAACCCAAATGACGCCTAAAATAGCTCAAAATGAGCAGAATTGCGAAGACCACAATCTTATGACAAAAGCAAAACAAAAAAAAAAACAAAAAGCAAAAAACAAAACATAAAACAAAGAAAAACGAAAGAAAGACAAGAAATACTAAATGCTCGCAAGAAGTAAAATCAGAGGTGAATCAAGGGATGACTGATTCCCCCAAATAAACTTCTTTCAGAGCATCGACATCCTTAGAGAGAAATCCTACCAATTACTTGAAAATTGCGAAGGGTTGTTCAATTTTGCGAATGCAAAATTGAGGACAACACCTTACACATGGGTTGGTATTTTCATTCATTTTCAAATTGCAATCTTCACTCCAAATTCATTCTAAATTCAACCATTTCACTTCAAACTTCAACTTGATCAACAATTTTATTTCAGTTTGAAAGTCATGATTACAAAATTTTTACCAAAGATCTCATTTTCACATTTTCATACTCAAATCAGGCCTCACTTAAGGGGGATAATCCTGATTTTTACCTTGAAATTGTTATTTTTCCATGTTGTAATGCCAAATGAGTCGAAATCTTCCTAAGTCTTAAGGGCAGAAATATAGGGGCTGTTGTCCACAAGTGTGGACATGAGAGGCGGAATCCGCCACTTCCATGTCTACTCCATATTACCAAAGTTTGGACGTGAAGATTTTGCTTGTATTTTCGTTTCACTCTTTCATTCAAATTCATTTTTCAATGCGATCATGCCCATGGAATGAAGGTTTTATGTCAATATGAGGGCAGAAATATTGGGGTCTTCGTCCAAGAGTGGACAAGAGGGGGGGGGGAATCAGCCACCTCCTTGTCCAAGCTTGGACAAAGTCAGAAATGAGAGGGTCAAGTGACAGGGTATAACATAAAATATAACATTTAAGTATAAGTTAAGTTATATTTTATGTATATACTATCGAGATGTTTGCGAGTGGTTTTAGATCTCTAGGAGTTATAATGGAGATTCTAGATTTTAGAAGATCCTAAAAATTTTCAGACTCAACCAAGTTTCAGGAATCAACATGCTTCCATTAGTATTCTTTTCAAGTTAAAACTTCATCTCTTCTTGCTTTGCATCTTCACTTCATCCTTTTACACTTTGGCCAATTTATTTCATCACAAATCTTTTGACTTCAATTCCACATCCTTAACTAGTTTGGCCGAGCTCTCACTCATATCCCTAACTGATTTGACTCCCTAGTGTAATATCCCCATATTTGTATTTAATAAATAAATAAATAAATAATTAATTAAATATATTAATCGATGACATTATAAGTAAATAATTAAATAGATTATCAATAAACATGTCAATTGCTAAATTTATAAACTGATTTGACAATTCCAATTAATGATATTTTTTAGACTAAGGCAACCGACATCCATACATGCAGACCAGTGGAACTACGAAGATAGACATAAATAATAAATATAGCGTCGGGTGCTATTAACGCATAGGAGGATATGGACACCGCGACAACCCAGGTAGTAACGGCTTACATGACCATAAGAAAATTAATTAATCGACTTAGTTGGGAGAGAGCGGTGGTAATTACGGGGATGATTATGGTCGTAAGAATTAGTCAGTGGAGTCATCAATAACATAGCTTAATTAACCACCGATAATTAACGTTGGAGGCGCCTCTTCGAGACACACCCCTTCTCCTCCAGTACGTACGTATATATACGATAATCATATGATCCAAGGAGGGACACAGAAGAGAATTGAATATTACTTGCTACTATATAAAGATCGCTCTGTATACGAGCTCTTGCCTATTAACACTGTGTCTTGGTACATGCATATAAGATGCGACTAGGGCCTGAGGCCATACGACTGGTTTAAGTCAAACAACATTTCACCATACCGCGATATATTCATACCCCACACCAGGTACACTATTCCCAAATGCTAAATGTCAAGTTATGTATGATTAAATTAATTAATTAATTATATATATATATATATATATATATCCCTGTTCTGGCTTCTTGTCATGGGCCGAATTGGAAGGAAGAGAAAGGTGTATTCAAGGAAAGCTGGTGTAAATCCTGCCAATAGCTTCTGTCCCAAAATAGGGTGGGGGTCAGCGTCCCAATAGTTTGGGCTTGGACCTGTAAACCTTGAGGGAGCCTATTGGGAATGGTCTCTAAGCGCCTTGATCACATCCAGAAATCATCCTAACCAATTCAGCCAGGCAATAAGTTAAGACCCGGATCATTAACCTAAGCATAATAATGGACATGAAATCTATTAATTTGTCTTATCATCTAACTAAAGTAAGTAATGAATAAATCTAATGAATGGTAAGGTTACAATCTAACAAGGATCATTACACCTAGCGAGCCAAAGTTGCTCAAACTCATCTCTTAGACTCGGAAACTTGAAAATTGCCACTAAACTAGGACTACCTGGGACAACTACCCCACTGCCAAGTGAAAAGAGGGGGTTCCCATTTGCAATGGGGCGATGGTATGAAAACCTCACAATACCAAGGAGTGCACTATGCCTTTGTGGCTAGTTCTACTAGTTCATGATGTTGTTAGATCCAATGAGCATGCCTTCCCCTATCACCTTGCAAGCTAGCATGCCTTTTCAACATTGAGGCACTTTGAGGGTCCAAGTCAATTTGGACAATTTTCTGTTCCAAGAGAAGATTGATACTATGTTTGGTCAAATGGGTGTGATAAGTGGACGACCACTTTCCCAACAATCACTTAGCTAATACCAAGAATATTATCTTTATCATGCTGAAGTTGTACACATTTGTCACATTTTGGTATAAGGCCTACAATGCCTAGTGTGGGCAAGACATTGAACCTGTTGATATTGGGGAGGTTTAATTAGCATTGTTTGTGAAGAGGACTATCCTCTAAAGTCTAAAGTACAATGAGGACAAGTACATGAAGTTCCAGCATCTGCCTAAGAGAAGAGATTAGTTGATGCAAGACTAACTCACAATCATTGTTATCAAGTATATTTAAATCTTACAATATACATCGTGAAACCTTTTGCCTGATTTAACTCTATTCTTTTGCAATTTACTAGTGACATGTTTATATCTGTTGCAATTTCATAAGAATTCATCATTCCTTATGTGTGGATATTACATATAGATTAATAATTGTCTTCTTTATCCATTCTTGTTTATCTGTTGTTTTTTATAGTCTCTCTTTTTGTTAGATGGGAGCATAAAGGAATGAAACTACACATGGGATTGGGCATTGCTAATGGCATAATGATAATGATTGTTCCCCATATGTGGTATGAGATATCCAAGAGTTCCAAAAATTAATAACATCACCTGTGAAAGATTGTGCTCATACTTGTTTCTAGATAAGATTAACAGTAAAACTTCAATGTAATGAAATTTGATGCCATTTCTTCTTTTGTTTGCATGAAATGTCATATTGATGTGAAAGGGGAAGTATTTTTGGGGACTAGCTTTGTTGTATAGTCTTTGGTTTAATGCATCTGATAAGATTGGAAGTCTTTTGCAGTTAATCAGGTTTAACCATGTTCATCTGTTACAAAGAATAATTTACATGTGAGAATGCGAAATTTGGCTCTTTACATAAAAACAATAGTGGAGATTTTAATAATTTTTGAGACACTGAGGCAACCGCCATGTATTGCAATTGCCAAATTTGCAAGATTGTGACATTCTTCTACTATGTAGCTTTAGTAATCACATTGTATTTGAGAAAGTTCTAGAAAGATGATCATTTCTTGTATATATTTTCCATGCAGCTTTGCAGTGGGTCCAAGAGGATACTATCACTCTTTTTACTACTGACGGGCTTGTGCAAATCGGAGGTTCTGTAGTGCCCCAACGCATTAATAGTTCACAAGTATGCATTTATATCTTTTCTCTGATTACTTGAGTGGAAGTTTCAGTCCAAACTCATCAAAATATGACAGTTTTTTGGGTTGTTCCTCATTCTTGTAAGATTATATGGTAATTCATTTCTTGGGATGGGGTATCCAATTTTCAAAATGTTTGTAATTGTGGCCTTCTCATTCTGCATCATTTATATGCACCAACTTTTGTATCTTAACCTTTTTGAAGATTCTTTTGTATATTCTATAGCATAATCAAGGGAGATTGAGAGCTTCACATAAACAGCAGCGATTTCAGGAAGACGACTACATGGATCCCAATCAAGGCCTTTGTCTAGGTGCCATCTTTGACATTGCAGCGACAAATGTGAGTCATTAAGGAATCTGTGCTCATTTCATTTGTGGACAAATATATTTTAAGGTTCTATTGGTAATAATTCTAAACTAATTGTTAATTTCAAATACATTATAGGGATTGGACTTAGGGCGCAGATTCTGCATATTTGGGTTTTGTCGATCTATTGAGATGCTGAGTGATGTGGTGGAAGACACAGTTTTGGAGCAGGGGGGAGAGGTATATTCTTACATAAATTCTGCTTCTGAAGCTGCAGTAACTTATGGATTGTGGAAATTGAAATCTAAAATTATTGGTTAGTTGGAGTAGAGGAAAGTTTTGCTACATGGTTTTCCTTGACAATGTAACTTGATTGTTTTTCAATGGTGATGGGGAAAAATATTAGAAATGGATTTGCACACATACACATCAGAAAACGTTAAATAGTTGACTTTATATCAGAAACAATCAGCTTGGTTTGAAGCTGGCAGTATTAAAAATTCTTATAATAATTAAATTGTTAATTGCATCAGGTGCAATTCAGGAAATCTAAGCTTCCTCATAATTCTTATTATTCATGAAGGGGTATGGCTTGACTATTTTAATCATAAAACTCAAATGATGTTATTATAGCTGTAATCAGTGATTAGTGATTACCAAAGAACTAAGACAAAAGTAAATGTGATGCTAAAAATAAATGCAAATCATGCATGGATGAAATGAAACTCCCTTATTGGGCAACAGGGTCAAATGAAATCAAGCTATCCCTATCTAAAATATCAAATTAATTAAGCCGATAGGCTTTGTGTGGGAGCTTTGCTCCCGGAAATGACTTTTTCTTGCCGGATAGTTGTCAGCCCTATTCCCGGATAGTTTTCTTTTCCGGCTATGGAAAACACTTCAGTTATTTTCTCCCTATTTTTTTTGTTAGAAATTAGCAAACGATTATCAGAAATAGCAAGTTAATCTCTGTTTTCTTTTGGGCTTATCAAAATCCAATTTTTTATAGTATCATCTATCTATAAGATGATTTTCTTTTCAATTTTAGTTTGGTTTTTAAATTGATTTAGTTTTTAGTTTTTTGAATTATTTTAGTTTATTTTTTAAATTAGTTTTTTTTTTAGCTTTTTTAATTAGTTTAGTTTTTATAATTAGATTTTTTCTACTTCTTGTAGGAAGCTATCTTTATTTGAAGCCCAATTTGATATATGAATTTTGCTTTGTTGATAGTGATGCTCTTGTTCATGGCTTTGATGAAGGTAATTTTCTTATAATTTCGGTTCAAATGAGGTTTTTAGTGATAAATTAGAAATTATCATAGAAATGAATGTTATTCTGTGTTGGCAACATTGTAATAAATATATAAGATTTCATTTTTACTGTTTCTTAACTTTTTCTTCGATTGAACAAATTTAATTTGCAAGAAAACCTCATTACCTAAGGATTGTTACATACTATTTCCATAATTTCTTCTCTAATTTTGGCATTGTACAAAACATATCACTTTCTTGAAAATTAAAATTCCTATCGGCTCATCGTTGCATGTACAAAAGCGTACAACTGCTAGTATTGATTCCAATAAGGGGGCAATGGGCATGGCTTGTTTTACCCTTCCTTTACTCAAATTGGTTATTTCATTATGCATTGTGCTCTTTCTCTTGATAGAAAGATATCTTTATCTGAGATATGAGGAAGAAAATGTTGGTGCATACTTGCACATCTTATAAGATCTCTTTGTCAGGCTGCCCATTCACTTGTTGTGGCTTGCTTCTAGGATATATTGTATTACTGGGCCTGCTTTAGGTACCAACTTCATGTACCCTGGGTTCCTTATGGTGCTAATACATTTGTTAGCTCTACCATGATCTATCTACCAAGTTCAATGAGAGGTTTCTGTCTTTTGCCATTCTGATAGATAATATTGAATGAAATAAAACAATATGCAAAATTGATCAATTCAAAATTCATTCTATGGTAAACTAATATTACAAACATCTTTCTGTTTTGTTTGACTTGGTTACTAGTATATATTGCTTGATGATTTTATTTTTAGAGTAGGGCAGGCACGATGTGGAAAATTGCTCTTGTAATACGAAGGTCCTCACTCTGGGTGGGATTTCAGCTTGAACCATTGGGACCTTTCCTTCTCTTTGTTGTTGAGAGCACCTAACCTATTCATCCCATTCTTCAAATGCTTATGGTATAGAGCCAATTTTCTTTTCAGGGCATCAGTGAAACCGTTTTGCTTAGTAGGAGGCTTGTAGTTGACACAATTGTGCAAGTAAGGCTTCAGCACTGATCTTTCCTTTCACAAACAGTGTCAAGATTAACTTGCACTTTGAATATTTTTTGATTCTCAGATGATGAGCTTACAGTATCTTTTGGCTTTGCCACGCAGTTGAACTATTGAATTGTCGAACTAAATGGAAAGGGTGGTATAGGTGCTTCTGTAGGGTTCTAACTTATTTGAAGAATTCACTGTCTTTACTTTATGTCACTTGTACGTGTACTCTCAAACCTGTAAGAGCAGACATTCAACACCAGATTTTCTTGGATACCAGTGGTCTGGGCCTAAGTACCCGTGTGGTAGGGCATAGAACTGCACACCAAATGTGCTATGAGAGGTGTGATCATGCATTAATGTGTCAAGTCAGTAGTTAATAATTACTAATTCACATATGGGTACATATCATGATAAGCTCTTCTCTTTGATCCAAATACGAATGATGTATCCAATGTACAATGATAGACAAAAAAAAACAAGTACGCTGGTTATATAAAAGGATGGTTAAGTTACAAGTTAGCTTAACTTCCAATAACAGTACTTGGCTGTGAATTCAAATTTTGTTCTAGCATTCTGCTTCGATACTCGTTGATGCAAGCAACAGAGGCAGAAGTTGTGTGAGTGTTGCAAATGAAGAACAAACAAGATAGTTGTGTGGCTAGATGTTGTGCATGTGTGCAGAAACCTTGCACTCAGATCATATGACATCTTGAATGATTTGGAAACTACTCTCATAAGGATTTGGACTTTACGAGTGTAGACCAAGAACTCTCATAAACAATAGTTTGGTCATGGTTGTATTTCATAGTTATGTGGTTAGCCCCAGATTTTGATTAGTGATGGGGAGCCACCTCATTTAGGAGTATCAATTTTGTTTATGTACATGCTTTTTACAGAGTAGCCAAAAGTTGCCTGCAAAATACTGTTTGGGTGGGTGGGTGGGGAATTTTTTCATAATTTCTTGCTTCTTGCCTTTAATTGAAACATGTTATTTTGTCACAAAATTTTTTAGCATCTACCTCTAAGGGAACAATTGAACTTGACTATGAAGCATTATTATCTAAAAGGCTTTAAGAATTTGGAAAAGCCATCAAGAGAAACTACTTGCCATATAGCAAGCTCTTCAATACACCCCGTGTAAGAATTGAGGGACGTGCCACTCTTTTGTTATGCATTTTGACAGCACATTCCTTGCTGCACCAAACTAATATGAGAAGAATTATGATCGCCTAATGCCTTTGATTATTAATAATTCCTAGACTTTATTTTTTTTAAGAAAGTCTAATCATTTACAAATATTGTACTCATATGAGGGTCAACATGAGACCAGTAAAAGCTCTTACAAGCACAACTATGAGACTAATACCAGTTCCTTTTAAGAAACCACACTAGAAACCACGTATAGAGACCAAGAGTCACGACTTAGAAATACACTTATTTAGAAACCATCTCCACACTAGAAGCCAACTATGGAAGACCAAGAGTCACGATTTAGAATTCCATAGTAGATGTACCTTTGGGATTTGAAATTGGGTCTCCACAATGAGAACTCGATGCTTTAACCAATTAAGCTCAAGCCCTTGGACAATATACTTATGTTTTCACTTTTGTGTTCAAATAATAAGATTGATACCCACTTACACGTCAAATTAATTGTAATGAATCTAATGATGATGTTTCTTCCATACCAAGAAAGTACTAATCTCACACCTAGCTAGATTTCTAATTAATAGTCCATAGAAGCAGATATTATATCTTGGAAAATATCAGACTTCGGACTGAATTATGATATCTTCACAAAAAAGTTACAATATTCTTGAAAAAATCTTCAATTGTTTTTTTAACTGAAAACTTCCCAATATTTTTTGGTTTCTTCCAATAAGGAGTACCTAGGTTCCACAATTAAAGGCAAGGCAAAAATTCTGATTGCTCAGCTGAGGACCAGCTCTCACCATTTATGGTGCGAAACCGGTAGATGGAAAGTTCCCAAAGAAATGTGGGAAGAAAGAACTTGTAATTTCTGCAGCAGAAGGGTGGTGGAAACAGAGTGGCATTTTATCAAGGAGTGTGCTGCCTATGAGGACATTCGCAGTCATTATGAAAACAACTTACAGGTGAACAGTTTGAATGAGCTTTTTGAAGAGGCAAATTTACACAAAACGGCCACTTTCCTAATGAGGATCCACAATAGAAGGGTCTACTTGGAGAAACTTCAACAAACAGTTTAATTGGTTCTTTCTTGGTCCCTTAGGCCGCTGGTCTCGTGGACGTCATTAAAATTCCTTCATTCATTCATTCAATATTATTTAATAGCAATTTTTTCTCGTTAAAGGCTGTAATCTATTGATTATTTTGCTCATTTTGATTTTATTTTGCTCTTATTTTTCTGCAACAAAACAGACTGACTTTCAGGGTTTTCTAGTGCCAAATGATTTTTAATCTTGATATGTTTAGGATGGCCAAGATATTTGATGAAGTGCACCCAAATCAAATCAGGCATGAGTAGAATGTTGAGGCTTCAACATCAGGAACTATATTGTATTCTTTTATGAGGTCATTTCATGCCGACATGCTCTTTTTAAACATTGCATCTTGTGTTATGGTGATATTAAGGCACTTTTATTTATTCATTGGTTTGTTCAAATTCATGACTGGGAGTAGGAAATTATCTCTGTTTGGAGGACATATGGCCATAATTCCTTTGATGGGTACAGATTCTGATGTATGTGAGCAATGTCAGTAGCCCTGCACATCTCTTAGGAAAGATGTTATGATGGTGGTAATATAGAATGCTTAGTACTTCAGATCTCTGTTGTAATCAATGGTTTTGGACAAGGAGATGGTGGTGTGTTTGATCTTCATGAGAAACATATCGCCTCTCTATTTCTCCTATCTATTGATTTACAACATCAAACTATAGCTAGATTGTTGAGCAAACATTGACAGTTCCCTTTGTACCTAATTTATGTGAGTTTTTGAGGATGAAGGTCTGTGTAGTGTGTTATTTAGCAGTGAATGGCGGTATAGCTCAGTGCATGATTGAACCGAGTGATTCTAACAAATCCAGTTTATATTACGTATAATCACATCCAGCTACTATAAGACAATCTAATTTATTCTCATTGCTCACATAAAAAACTCAATGATCTAGCATCGCTTCATTCTGTATAACCCATTGCAAAAACATCAGGAACTGCAGCCCCATTGTGTTGGAAGATTGTTGAGCATGTCAGAGATTGTTGATTAGACCTTGTCTATGTGTGCTGACATTAATGTTTTGTCATTGATGTCAACATACTATTGCTGTTGCAGACAATGTGTTTTGTTTAGTAGATATAATTTCAGTTGTTCAGGTGATATGTTGTTGTTCATGTGTTGTGATCGTAAGTGATGGTTCAGATATGTATGTAGTTGAATCTACTAAACTTACAAAGCTTCGCATGCAAGTTGGAGTGAGATATGATTGATTTATTAGGTGCCAGTATTTCAGTGTCCCTGTTGTTCAGGATGTTTCAGAGGTCAAGCTTTTGCTTCGGTATGGATCTGTTTGGTTGATTCAGTACACACGAAGTTGGTGGATGCCTTAGGACTTAATGTTGTTTCCTTAGCTAGTGTTGTTCACGATTCTGAGTTTTGCAAGCTATCTTTCTGGTGTGACAGAGTTCAGTGTTCAATGTTCATGATGAACAATACTGGGATGAGTTTGGATTTCGAGGTTGAGATGTTATGGAAGCTTGAGAGGTTATTCATGTTGCTTGCTGGTGTTCTAGGATTGTGTTATGGCCGTGTTGATGGTTCATGGAGATCACATTTGGTGATTTGCTAGCATGTTGGTGTTTCTTCATTTAGGTCTTAGCCGACTTGGTGAAGTAACGTGTTGCAATTCTTGGCGTGGATTTGGCGAAGCTATTAGGTGTTTGTAGATGATGTTTTGGGTCCTATCTAAGTCTTGGCCGACTTGATTTGGATCACATTGCTGTTTGAGTTTATTATTCATATCATTTTTTTTTGTATTGGTTCTAGCCGACCTTGTTGATTATTCATTTTAATATGTATAAATGGGTAATCATTTGTGATTGCAAAGTGTGTGGTGAAAGGAGAAGAGAGATGTATGTATTTTGCAACTGAGGCAAAAATTGTACTTCATTGGAACTGTATTGACATAGGAGATGTTGTAAGTCAGTTCGTTTGTATTGGACAGTTTGTCCATCCTTTGTAACTGTTATCAGAGATTGATCAGTGAACCCGACTGAGGGCTAGATGTTGTATTGTGAGCAGTGTGCTCTAGGCAGTGGGCTTCCTTTGTTCTTATTTGTTCTTAACTGGGCAGTACTTTTAGTAGAGTACATCTATCTTGTGGGTTTGACTTCTACTGGGGTTTTCCCTTAACCGGGTTTCCTTGTGAACAAATTTGGTGTTGTCAGTTGTGTATTGTGGTCTTGCATTATTGTTTATCTTTCAGATCTGTAAATTGTTTAATTGTATTAAAGTTAATAACTGTGAGTACAACTAATTGACCCCCCCTCTCAGTTGTGCTTGTCTCCTTTGGACCTAACAATTGGTATCAGAGCCAAGTCCTTTGGAGGAGCTTAATCGCTTGAAGGAGATCCGACATGGCAAGCATTAGGAAAGACAGTTTGAAGTTTGATGGAACCAACTACCTAATATGGAAGGATTAGATGACTACTTATCTGATATGTATGGGAGATGAATATTGGGAGATCACAGAGAAAACTTATTCCATTCTAGGCGATCTGACTTAGGCCACTGCTGATGAAAAGAAGAAATTCAAGGAAAATATGTTAGCAAGGGAAGCTTTGATCAGTGCCTTGTTAGATACAGAATATTCTCACATCTATGGATTGAGGACAACGCATGAGGTATGGACTAAACAAGAAACTATTTATGAAGGTGACAAATATGTAAAGCAAGCTAAGTTGTAGGGACTGAAAGCAAAGTACGAGGATATGAAGATGAGTGAAAGCGAAACTATCTCATCGTATATTTAGAGGGTGAATGATCTGGTTAGTTCAATTAGATGTGCTGGTGCTACCTTGGAAGATAATGAAGTCATATACAAAATTCTGAGATCATTGCTTGTGTGTTACAATGAGAAAGTTGCAGTTATTGAAGAAGTTATGACTGTGAAAGACATTACAAGAGAAACCCTGATGGGTAGACTATGTGCTTATGAGATGACCACCAGTGTGACCAAGCATGATCAGGGAGAGAATTCTTCTAAAGTAATAAAAGACAGCTACTATGCTAAGCAATGGGAAGAGATCATGGAAGAGGAAAGAAAGATCGATGAACTTGAAGCCTTGATTGCAAAAAGATTTCCTAAAGGCTCTGGTAAGTATGAAGGAAAGTTACCTTTGAAATGTTTTGCTTGTAATAATATTGGTCATATTGCATCTAGATGTCCAAATAAAGTCTCGAAGGAATCTGAAGTTAGATCTAAGAAATTTCATCCTAAGGGTCAAATTTTTTTATGCTGCTGAGGAAGGTGTGACTGATGATGAATCTGGTGTTAGTGATGAAGAGATTTTGTTTGTTGCTATCAAAGAAGATAATCCTAAGGAAGAGAAAGCATTGGTTTCACATGTTAAAAGAGATGAATGGGTCGTTGATAGTGGATGTTCACATCATATGAGTGGTGATAAAATAAGTTTGTGAAGCTTGAAGACTATGATGGTGGTGTTGTTAGGTTCGGTAACAACATGCCTTGCTTGATAAAAGGAAAAGGATCTATTACTCTTGATGTTAAAAACAGTACTGATGATGTTCTGTATGTTGAAGGATTAAGT
The DNA here is from genome assembly GCA_018584345.1 of Thuja plicata. NCBI lineage: Eukaryota > Viridiplantae > Streptophyta > Pinopsida > Cupressales > Cupressaceae > Thuja > Thuja plicata. The sequence continues at coordinate 1,025,623 of MU228494.1, read as the reverse complement.
CATAACTTGTTGAGTGTTGGACAGCTACTGGATAAGGGTTACAAATTGGAGTTCATGGAAGGAGTATGCAAAATCATTGGAAGCACAGGAAAGCTTATTGCATCTGGTAAACAAACTTCTGGTAATTTATTTCATTTGAAAACTGTTGAGAATAAATGTTTGATTGCAAAGGTTGATGACAGTTGGTTGTGACATAGAAAATTGTCATATAAACTTTGATAATATGGTAAAGGTTAACACTACTAATGCTGTAAGAGATTTGCCTAAGTTGATGAAGCCTAACAATTTGTGCAAAGAATGTCAATTGGGAAAACTGACTAGATCTACTTTTAAGAGTAAGGCATGTACTTCAAATGGATTGCTAGATTTGGTACATACAAATTTGTGTGGTCCTACAAAAACAAGAAGCTATTATGGTGACATATATTTCATGCTATTCATTGATGACTATTCAAGGATGATGCGGATTACATTTTTGAGAGAAAAATCAGAAGCTTTTCAGAAATTTCAGATATTCAAGATGATGGCTGAGACAGAGATTGAAGTGCCTAAGATTGGACAGAGGAGAATTCACATCCAGTGAATTTTATGCTTTTTGTGAAGAACATGGGATCAAGAGGCAAACTTCTGCTCCGTGGACCTTGCAGCAGAATGGTGTTGTAGAGCGAAGGAACAAAACTATCCTAGACACAGCTAGGACTATGACGATTGAAGAAAATGTTCCGCAAATCTATTGGAGAGAAGTCGCGAGCACTGCAGTTTATACCTTGAACCGAGTGCAGATAAAGCAAGGAATCGATAAGTTCTTATGAACTTTGGTATGGTTATTATCCTACTGTGAAATACTTTAGAATGTTTGGTAGCAAATGTTATATCAAGAGAGATGAGGATATTGGAAAGTTTGATCCTAAAAGTGAAGGAATTTTTCTTGGATACTCCACATAGAGAAAAACATATAATTGTTATACTTATAACTATAGACTGAAGAAGATTGTTGAAAGTGCAAATGCTAGAGTAGATGAGAATGTGCAGAGATCATAAAGAACTTGCAGGTATGACATAGCTGAAGAGAACAATCAGATTGTGGAAGTACAAAATCAAGATTAGGATAAGAATGAATTGAATGAACAAGTTGAACCTATGGCTAATGAGGAGGATATTGAAACCGAAGGATCTGCTACAAAGCCTATTCTGAAGATTCCACGGTATGTAAGGATTAATCATTCTTAAAATGCTATTATTGGTGACAATAATAGAGGTGTTCAAACTAGAGGAAAAATTGGTAGAGATGAAACATGTTTGCTATTTGATTTTGAACCTAAAGATGTGAAAGAAGCTTGCAATGATGAGAGTTGGATAAATGCTATGAAGGAAGAACTTGATCAGATTGAAAAGAACAAGACTTGGATTCTTGTTCCCAGACCTGTGAACAAGAATGTGATCAAAACTAAGTGATTCAGGAACAAGTTGAATGAAGATGGAAAAGTGGTTCGGAACAAAGCTAGATTGGTATGCAAAGGGTATTCACAGATGGAAGGTATTGATTTTCAAAAGACCTTTGCCCCAGTAGCTAGAATTGAAGTTGTGAGATTACTTCTTGCATATGCAGCTTACAGGAATTTCAAAGTTTATCAGATGGATGTCAAGTCTGCATTCTTGAATGGTGTGTTAGAGGAAGATGTTTACATTGAACAACCTGATGGATTTCTACTAACCAATGAAGGAGATATGGTTTGTAAATTGCAGAAAGCATTGTATGGATTAAAGCAAGCCCCTAGAGCTTGGTATGCTAGATTGGACATGTACTTTGACAAAAATTGGATTTAGTAATGGTACAACTGACAGTAATTTGTACTTCAAAGTAGTTAATGATAATATCTTGATTGCTGATGTTTTTGTTGATGATATCATATTTGGTGGTGAAGATAAATTGAGTAAAGGATTTGCTGATGAAATGCAAAAAGAATTTGAGATCTCTATGATAGGTGAAATGAAATTCTTTCTTGGATTGCAAGTTACACACTTGGATAAGGGAATTTTCATTACACAGTCCAAGTATGTCAGAGAGTTGTTGAAAATGTTTGGTATGGAAGATTCAAAACCAGTTGGAATCCCTATGGTTACTGGTTGTAAATTGACTAAAGATGATGAATCCCCTCCTGCAAATCAAACAAGATATAGATCTATGATTGGGGGATTGTTATACTTAGCTCAGACTAGACCTGATATAATGAATGTTGTTTGTATTGTGGCAAGATTTCAAGCATAATTGAAGGAATCACATGTTGTTGTTGTTAAAAGAATATTTAGATACTTGAAGGGAACAATTGATTATGGCTTGTGGTTCGGTAAGGACAATGATTTTACACTATGCATATACAGATGCAGATTGGGCAGGAAATGTTGATGATAGGAAAAGTACAAGTGGTGGTGCATTCTTCTTGGGTAAGAGACTAATCTCTTGGACTAGTAAGAAGCAAGATTGTATTTCACAATCCAGTGCTAAGGCTGAGTATGTTGCTTCTGCTATTAATTGCACTCAAGTTATTTGGATGAAGCAAATGTTGAAAGATTTGAGGATAAACATTGATAATCCTATTGTTATCTACTGTGATAACTCAAGTGCTATAAATATTTCAAAAAACCCTGTGCAACATTCAAAGACAGAGCATATTTCTATTAAGTATCATTTCTTGAGGGATAGAGACAGTGAAAAGGAAGTAAGATTGGAGTATGTATCTACTAAGGAACATATTGCTGATATCTTTACAAATCCTTTATCAAAGGATACATTTGAGTATCTCAGGATAAGCTTGGGGTGATAGCCCCTCCTGATAAGAGATACTGGTGCTAAGGATGGTATCAATCCAAAACATTATCAGAATATCATTCTCTGGGTTGATGAGTTGGGAACTACTCCTTAGGGGGAGCAGTCTTGAGGATCTTGTGGATCGATACTGTAAAGTTTCAACAGCCTTTTGAGGTGAGTTTAGTTCTTTTGATGTCTTTGGTCTTTTGCCATTGATGTCAAAGGGGGAGAAGATTGTGTGAAAAATAGGTTGTGTTGAGAGTTTTGAAGTTGGATATTCAGAGTGATCAGATGGATATATTATCTCTTAGTGTCTTTGTGCATTAATCAGTTTTTCACTTCATATGTTGCTATCAATGCCAAAGGGGGAGATTGTTGAGCATGTCAAAGATTGTTGATTAGACCTTGTCTATGTGTGCTGACATTAATGTTTTGTCATTGATGTCAACATACTATTGCTGTTGTAAATAGTGTGTTTTGTTCAGGAGAGATGATTTCACTTGTTCAGGTGATATGTTGTTCTTGTGTTGCAATCGTAAGTGATGGTTCAGATATGTCTGTAGTTGATTCTGGTCAACTTATAGAGTTTCACATGAGCGTTGGAGTGAGATATGTTTGATATATCAGGTGCTAGTATTTCAGTGTTCCTGTTGTTCAAGATGTTTCAGAGGTTAAGTTTTTGCTTTGGTATGGATCGGTTTGGTTGATTCAGTGGACGTAAAGTTTGTGGATGCCTTAGGACTTAATGTTGTTTCCTCAGCTAGTGTTGTTCATGATTCAGAGTTCAACAAGCTATCATTTTGGTGTGACAGAGTTCAGTATTCAATGTTCACGATGAACAGTACTGAGATGAGCTTGGATTTCGAGGTTGAAATGTTATGGAAGCTTGAGAGGTTATTCATGCTGCTTTCTGGTGTTCTTGGATTGTGTTATGGTCGTGTTGATGGTTCATGGAGATCGCATTTGGTGATTTGCTAGCGTGTTGGTGTTTCTTCATTTAGGTCTTAGCCGACTTGGTGAAGTAACGTGTTGCAATTCGTGGCATGGATTTGGCGAAGTTGTTGCGTGTTCATGGATGATGTTTTGGGTCCTATCTAAGTCCTAGCCGACTTGATTTAGATCACATTGTTGTTTTTGCTTATTATTCATATCATTTATTTGTATTGGTCCTAGCTGACCTTGTTGATTATTCATTGTAATATGTATAAATGGGCAATCATTTGTGATTGCAAAGTGTGTGGTGAAAGGAGAAGAGAGAGATGTATGTATTTTGCAACTGAGGCATAAATTGTACTTCATTGGATCTGTATTGGCATAGGAGATGTTGTAAGTTAATTCGTTTGTATTGGACAGTTTGTCCATCCTTTGTAACTGTTATCAGAGATTGATCGATGAACCCAATTGAGGGCCAAATCATTGTATTGTGAGCAGTGTGCTCTAGGCAGTGGGCTTGTGGATGCAAGTGCATTCCTTTGTTCTTATTTTCTCTTAACCGGGCAATACTTTTAACAGAGTACATCTATCTTGTGGGTTTGACTCCCACCGGGGTTTTCCCTTAATCAGGTTTCCTCGTGAACAAATCTGGTGTTGTGAGTTGTGTATTGTGGATCTTGCATTATTGTTTATCTTTCAAATTCGTAAATTGTTTAATTGTATTAAAGTTAATATTTGTGAGTACAATTGATTCACCCCCCTCCCCCCTCGTCTTAATTGTGCTTGTCTTCGTTGGACCTAACACATTGTTGATCATGCTTGATAATAGGTAGCGTGACATTTGTAGTCTATTGTGTGTAGTTGATTTTGAGGATTCAAGCTTTGAAGTAGTGCATCATGCTGTGTGTATTGTAATCAGCAATCTCAAAATTAATAAAGGCAATCTATATTTCAATATTCATGGTGTAACAGTGACACCTGTTTACTTACACTCTCATTCTTTATGCAATTAGGATAGCTTTAGATGTAAACAATGAGTTGTTTCTTTTTCAAAAATTTTATTTGAATTATTCTGCATTTTTTGGTTTCCCAATATTTTACTATCTTTTTCCATTAGCATTCTGAAAATTGAAAACTGGTTTGCCAAGATATTCCTGAAAATTATACATGCTTCCATGCCCATTACTATGCAATATCTTAAGTCTACCAACATAGGCAATAATATCATTTAATGACATTATATTTGCACAATCCATCATATTGATAATTTCCCATTTCTGGCTTTGATTGTGTCAGAGTTATTGCAAAAACTCTCACACAATCAAAGCCAGAAACGACAAATTATCAATAATATCACTGCTAATTATGTTGAATATTTCATTTAGCAGTACATCAACTGTGTATTAAGTGTATACTTGGAGTGGTTTAATAGATCCATTAACATTTATGACAAGCCCAAGCATATTATTGTCTTATAAGTATTGTTATGGGAGTTGTCCATATCAAAGACACAAAAGGGCCTTACAATACTTCGGAAAAAAACTGTGGCTAACATAACAATGAAATGTCTTGCATTACCTCACTTCCCAAACTTCTGAAAGAGATTATTCTAAGCTCAACTACTGAACATTGAACCATAAGTAAAAGTAGAAACCATTCCATGACAATGTTGAGGCACACGATTTGTCTATTGGGGAAACTAGTACAATGGAAGAAAAGCCCACACCTTATTGAAGATTGGCAAAGCAACACTGAAGTTTTCATGAAATATACATAGCCTTCATCAAGATCTGAAAGAAAAGATGATCAAATATGTAGAACCACTAGATGACAGCTCTTATAGGGAGCTATTTAAATTTTAAACACTCAAAGAAAGGGATTAATAAACTCTTAAAATACATTGAATAGCCAAAAAATAGTTACAAAGTGATTCCAATTGTTGCCCTAGTAAGCCTTCAAAGCTTGTACGAAGTGTTACATTTTAGGATTCATGCAAATGTAATAGCACTGCCTGTGTTGTATGTGAATTTTCCAAATGCAGCAATCTCTCTTTCATTTATATTGAGAATGAGGCTAGGAAAGACATGTCTATTCATTATTATGAGATTAATATAATGACAATTGATTATGTAACTACATAAATAAATAAATACACACACACACACACACACACACATAATATCTCTGAATCATAATTATATTAATTTCTCCTAATACTATATATATATATATATATATATATATTCAATAGTCTCATAGGATTTATCCAACAGAAGCTACAAAAATCAACACGAAGTGTTTCTATTTCCCATATAGTGAGGGGAAAATGAGTGCAGAGGGGGAAAGGAGTTACATTAAAATTAACTTTAATATTCCTCTTAATGAGGTATCTCCCTGATGAGGTGCAAGAGGTGTAGGATATTGAACCTTACTACTCTCTAGACCATATAAATTAATTGTTCACTTGGGAATTAAATAACACACTAAGGATAATTAATTTATAATCCACTCTTTCTAAGGGGTCCTTCCTTGCAGGGCTATTTATACGTGTACTATGTCTTATGATTCAAGTTCTTTAAGTTTACCCACCATCACTTTGTTCAATTTTATTTTTGAATAATTGTTTATTTACTTTTCACATCCTAGGGTCTTTTGTGACGTCCCCTTTGTAGAATAGTATTTAATAATAAATAATAATAAAAATTAATAAACAAATAAATTATAAAATTATTTATTATTAAAATTAATGATATTATTAATATAACAATGAAAGAACATAACATATTAATTGATATGATATAATATTATATATTAATAGTTGAATAATCAATAAATTTTTATAATAATTAATATTCTATATTCAATATTTGTTCTATCATCTATTAATAAAAAGTTACAAAACATAAGTATTTATAAATTTTAATTATTTATTAATATTAATTTATTATATATGTATATAATTATTGTTAATGTATCTATATTTATTACTTGTTTAATTGATAAGTTGTATTAGGAGAATTATATATTTGGATAGAACCAGTAAATGGGCAAGCATATATATATATATATATGATCATGAGATCATAATTATATATTTATATCTTTATGTTATATATATATATATAAAAGTATAATCAGATATATGTGTATATAATAGTGAAATCATATATATGTATATATCTATCTTTGAAAGATCTAATATTTACATCTGTAATATATTTACTCATTAGAATTAATAGAGTCATAATCATATATCTCTATGTTCAAATTTGTTACTATTTAGTACTTGAAGATGAAGGGACTAAAGTGTTACCAAGGAGGGGCTTGTATAAATCCAAGTAATGGATCTTTGTCCCAAGATAGGGTGGGGATCAGCGACCCCGAGCGCCTTTACGGTGTTGTACCAAGAAAGGCTTAAGGGCGTTGGTGCAAGAGCACACCTAGCTCAACCCCCTTAGCTTTCTTTGATTCTGACATGTACTGACTCTAGCCAAGTCAGGAGTGTGTGTGGACCTTAGAAGGTCATTTGTTTTATTTCCCTAAGATGGATATGACTAGGTCAATCCATGACTAGATAGTTTGCTTAGGAGTTGTTTTGTGTGTCTTTCAAGGAGATGTTGCACAGATGAGTCCTAGAGTGGAAAGAGGATTTGAATAGCTTAGGTGATGTTTTTAATGTTTTTGAAAATGGTTATATGTCATATGCAAACATTCAAAGATAAAACCTCGAAGGTTGTCTTAATATTCCAAAAGTTGTAAATTCTTGCCAATGTTGTCAACTTGGCCAAAAAGTGCTAAAAAATGGAAAAAGAGAGAAGAATGATTGTCGAGAGGCTAAATCATGCCTAGACATCATTAACATACCTTATGCAATGCCACAAAGAGATCCCAAGTCCTACTTGGTTGAGAAAGCCAAAAAGACAAAAAGTTGCTATGACAACTTTTGGATTTTGCATGACAATTTTGAAGAATATGCTGCAGACCGAGTTGGATGAAGGAATGATGTTTTGTAACGCCTCAAACCATGATGGGAGGTTACTTAGGATGTGGAAAACCTATCCAAAACCACGAGTAAGAATCTGTAACAAAGTAGTTTGCATGAATGAGAATTCTGAGTTTTTGAAGAACACTGTTTTTGTGCTTTTTGGTTGCATGCATGTGAAGATAAGCTTAGAACTATGTTTTAATGGTTGATCTATGTCTGTAATGGTCTTGTGAAAGTTTCTCATTCATCTTGCAAGTTCATTAGAGATCATTCTCATATGTTGTAAAATCTTTTTCAATTTCTAGTATCACAGTAGTATAGTTTTGAGTTTTTGGTTGCATGTAAGGCTAAATGTACTTGTTAGCCACAAGTGTGACTTCATGAAACAGGATCTTGTATATCTCGGTTTTGTTTTGTCTCAGGGTGACCTCAAAATGGATCAAGAAAAGGTGGATGCCATTCTAAGTTGACCTACTCCCAAGGCTGCAACTGAGGTGAGAAGTTTTCATGGTCTAGCTCAGTATTACAGAAAGTTCATTAGACATTTCAGTGGGATTTGTGCACCTATGTTAGACACCATTAGAGGTGGGATGAAGACAAAGTTCCAAGGACACCACAAGCTGAGAAAGGGTTTGAAACACTCAAGGAGAAAATAGCAAAGTTGCCTACTCTAGTTCTTCCAAGCTTTGATAATCTTTTTACAGTAGAATGTGATGCAAGTAATGTGGCCGTTGGAGCTGTCATAAGCCAAGAAGGAAGACCAGTAGCTTTCCATAGTGAGAAGCTAAATGATGCAAAGAAGAAGTACTCTTCTTATGACTTAGAGTTGTATGCTCTAGTCCAAGCACTCAAGAAGTGGAGGCACTACTT
>MU228494.1:993461-1006509 GCA_018584345.1 Thuja plicata | reverse complement strand
ACTAAAAATAGACGCTCTCTCCAAGATTCTTGGAGCCCAAACCGGAAGCCAGAAATGAAAACCGAGAGCATCATTCAACTCCTCTAACTCATCTGAGTTCATCGGAACTATCCCTTGACTTACTATACCAAAGACCCTCTAAACCTCTCGCCAGACCACGAGGATTGCAATAATGACCTGGCATCATCATTTCAATGACCTGCTGAAAAATGGGGACATTACAATTTTGTAGTTGGTTTGCCAAGAACAAGGCAGGGATATGACAATATTTTTGTTGTTGTGGACAGATTTAGCAAGATGACACATTTTATAACTTGTAAGACCATTCATGATGCTTGTTACATTGCTCAATTGTTTTTCAGTGGAGTGGTGAGGATCCATGGACTCCCACTTAGTATTGTTTCAGACAGGGACACCAAGTTCATGAGCCATTTTTCGAAGACCTTATGGCAAAAGCTTGGCACTAACTTGTCTTTTGGATTTGCCTATCATCCACAGACAGATGGCCAAACAGAGGTGGTCAATAGGAGTCTTGGTAACTTGCTAAGATGCATCACAAAGGAGTATGGTCAAACATGGGACCAACTCATTGGACAAGCTGAATATGCATACAATGATACAGTGAACAGATCAACTGGTAATAGTCCTTTTGAAATTGTTTATGGCTTTCACCCAAGAGGGATTTTTGAACTTAGAGAATTGAAGGAAGGAATGCATGGTAGTGGATATGCTGAGGACTTTGCTCATTCAATGAGAGAAGTCCATGGAAGCGTGAGAAAGAATTTGATTGAAAATGCTGAAAAGGTGAAGCAAAAGGTGGATGCAACAAAGAGGGATGTTCAGTTTCCGACTGGAGACTTTGTGATGGTACACTTGAACAAACATAGGATGCAAAAAGGCGTTCCTCACAAGCTACAGATGAAGAGGCTAGGTCCATGTAAGATACTTGCAAAGTATGGCACCAATGCATACAAGGTGGAGCTTCCTGAAGACATTGGGCTGTCACCGGTTTTCAACATTGCAGATTTGGTAGCATACAAAGGACCAATTCAAGATGCTGATCAGAACCTTGAAGAGGTCATACAAGAGGTAAAAGATCTGAATTTGAACCCTACTCCATCTATGACAGCTGAAAAGATACTAGACTCAAGGGTCTACAAGAAGACTAGGAATAAAGACTACATGGAGCACCTTGTCAAATGGCATGAAAAGAAGATGCTGATGCTACTTGGATCAGAGAAACAGAGTTCAAAAGGTTGGGCATTGATCCAAACACGCTCAATCCAAGGATGGATTAACCTTTCTTTTGTTTGGGGGAGTATGGTGCAGGAGCACACCTAGCTCAACCCCCTTAGCTTTCTTTGATTCTGGCATGTACTGACTTTAGCCAAGTCAGGAGTGTGTGTGGACCTTAGAAGGTCATTTGTTTTATTTCCCTAAGATGGATATGACTAGGTCAATCCATGACTAGATAGTTTGCTTAGGAGTTGTTTTGTGTGTCTTTCACTGAGATGTTGCAGAGATGAGTCCTAGAGTGAAAAGAGGATTTGAATAGCTTAGGTGATGTTTTTAATTTTTTTAAAAATGGTTATGTCATATGCAAACATTCAAAGATAAAACCTCAAAGGTTGTCTTAATATTGCAAAAGTTATAAATTCTTGCCAAAGTTGTCAACTTGGCCAAAAAGTGCTAAAAAATGGAAAAAGAGAGAAGAATGATTGTTGAGAGGCTAAATCATGCCTAGACATCATTAACATACCTTATGCAATGCCACAAAGAGATCCCAAGTCCTACTTGGTCGAGAAAGCCAAAAAGACAAAAAGATGCTATGACAACTTTTGGATTTTGCATGACAGTTTTGAAGAAAATGCTGCAGACCGAGTTGGATGAAGGAATGATGTTTTGTAAAGCCTCAAACCATGATGGGAGGTTACTTAGGATGTGGAAAACCTATCCAAAACCACGAGCAAGAATTTGTAACAAAGAAGTAGTTTGCATGAATGAGAATTCTGAGTTTTTGAAGAACACTGTTTTTGTGCTTTTTGGTTGCATGCATGTGAAGATAAGCTTAGAACTATGTTTTAATGGTTGATCTATGTCTGTAATGGTCTTGTGAAAGTTTCTCATTCATCTTGCAAGTTCATTAGAGATCATTCTCACATGTTGTAAAAGCTTTTTCAATTTCTAGTATCACAGTAGTACAGTTTTGAGTTTTTGGTTGCATGTAAGGCTAAATGGATTGAAACTAATGATTTAACCTTGGATCCATGTTGAGCATGCCCATACAGACCTTTTTCATCCATTGAGCAAGTTAGGATTAGTTCATTTTGATAGGTTTTAAAAATCATTTGCTTTTAGACAGTCTGCTGCCACTGTTCAGGCAGTCCATGAAAATGCTCTTGCCAATCCCATTCCCACCATAGGAATTTTGTGAGTTTTTGATATATGGGAGTGGACTTGTATATTATGTTGTGTGCAGGAGGAGGGGTCCCAGAAACCAGTTTTGCTAGCATTGCCATGATGCCCTAGGCAAGTTGATAGCACCCGACTAGGCAACATTAGAGCTTAAAAGCAAAAGGCAGTGGGTTGAATGCATTGAAAGCTTCAATCCAAGATTGGAAGCAATTAGGGGATGTGTGAAGGAGCAGAATCCAGAAGGAGGGATTCCCAAGTGGAGTCTTGCTATAGTTTTGAAGTGACCCTAGAGAAGACAGTCTAAAACAACTTGAAACCCTCATTATTAGACCAAGTTGTGACTTTCCAGTCTACGGACAGCTTGAGGAGTTGTGACCTTGAAAATCTTGTAGGTCTCCATAGATGGTACCCAGATATCAAATTCATTTATCACCTTGTTAAGGAGATTTTGGAGTTAAAGGGAGAAAACCTCTCAAATAGGGCTAGCCCTATTTAAGACAAAGTGGACAGTTTGGAGAGTTTGGGTCACTAAACTCAATTGATTTGAAATCAGAAGATGGAATGGGATTGAATAACATCTAAATACATCCCCCATTCACTATGAAGCAACAAGAAACCATTTTGCGTGAATATGCAAGGTGGGTAGCAAGATAGAACCATTGATTTAGTAGGCAATTAACTTGGTGTAACTAGGTGGGGGAGTGGGAAGGATAGGATTGTGATCCTATATAGAATAGGGTATCTAAGTGAACCCTAATAGGCTAGGAGAAAGCCTAAGCAAGTCCTTATAGCCAGTAAGGACACCATAGCAACCCCTAACCCTATCTTACATCAGGCGTGATCTGTAAACTTTGAGGGAGTCCATTGCAAGTTGGTATCTAGGCAACTTGGATAACACCTACACCTTCCATCATTAAGCCAAATAGTAATATGATTGGATATACGGGAATTAATGTTACTTCCTATTTATGAATATTTTAAATTGAATTATTGTGTTCTTAGGACATACAATGTAGAATTTGAGTTAAATGAGTAATAACTAAGTCTAAACCTATTAGGGGACATTACATCTTTCTACCCTAGTGCTTCTCTTTCATATCTGGTTATACTTTCTGATTACCATTGACCTATATTGGCTGTTTGTGCACATTAATAGAATTTCGTTCTTTTTCTTTTAATAAACAATCAAATTATGATTCACTGTAACTAGACATTTTAAGGATTATGCAAATGCAAGAATGTATATTGCTGTCAACAATAGGAATTATACTATTCTATATTTGGAAAGGGGCGAAAAATTTGCCAATGGTTTTCATGGATGGAAGTGGAATTATTTGCACAAGATAGAACTGCAGTGGTTCCAATTACAGCAGTTAAGGATCCAAGAGGGACTGATTTTTGATGGTATAACAGAAGCCCGCTTTGTAAAATCAGCCCCTGCATTGAACTGGTATATGATTTCATCTGCACCAATCTCCTGTAGCAGCCCAAAAACATGCAATCCATCTTAGATGTTCATTGGTTTCATGGAGTCCTTGGGAATAGTCTTGGTAATGTTCAGTGTGATAAAGTAACAGATATACCTTTCACACAGCCTAGCTGAAATGAACTTATCTCTTTTATCCCTTCAATTTCCTCTTCAAACTTCGTTGACTCTTTAATAACTGGAAGTTACCCTAAGTACTTAAAGTACATAAATAACCACCAGTGAGGTACCTCACTGAACCTTGAAATAAGCAATGCAATATGTATACTTTACGTACTGCTTTACCTAACAAAGTAGTTGGATGTTGTTCTTGATAGGTTTTCTCTCTACTATGAGTGTATTAGCTAACTTCTTGCTAATTTAGTGTAAGATATTTGTTTTGCAAGGTGAGAGCGATTTGTAAGTATTAAGCAATGTGGTTATATTTCTAATGTGTAAATCTATAATGTACATGGCTGTGAAATGCAGTTACAAGACTTAGTATCTTTGGACTTCAATATAAGTGGGAAGCTCAAAGATCAATTTTAAGTACCTTGCATTTTTTCAGAAGCACTTCGTTAATTTAGAGTTGTTAGTTTCATAGCATTGCAATTGTTGCAGTTTTACGAGTTATCTTGGAGTCCACATTGTTTCTCCATGTGGAATATTTCAGGGAATTTGTCATGCGAGAGAAAAGGTTACTTAGGTGTGGCTTAGTTTGGTTTATGATAGAACTAGTCTCGAATAGTGATTGTTCAATGTTGCTTTCCAACAAAACACTAGAAGAGAATGGCTGATTGGTTGAGTTCCGTTTGCTGCAGTTTGCAACTTAACAAGTTGACTGTTTAAAGTTTTAAACATTGGGTGTTGGTTCTTTGATTATCACACGCTTCTTGTAGATGACTTTATGCTGCATGTTCCAGGAATTGATTTTGCTAGGACTGGCTTGATGCATGTAGCAATATATTTTTCTTGTTAAAGCTAAACTTTTGTTTTAATGATTAAAGATGTGGGAAACAAAATAACCAACCTATGTTGTTGCAAAATTTTAAGTTAATCACTTCTTTCAACTTCAATATATCCACCATGATTTCACCCACCTCTTTCACAAAGAGAAATAAATCAGGAGAATTCAAAATATATGCTTATGCTATTTTGGCTTTTCTATTGTTAATTTGTTCGTATGTTTGTTTCTCTCATCATTACCACCTCTTCGTTTATAAATGGAACAAGCATTAAACTGCCTAAAGCAAAATATATATGGATGGCATTTTGAATATGAAGAATTCACACAAATTGGATCCTATCCTGATTTCCATCTTGACATATTCATCAATCTGTAGGTTCTAGCATGATTCTGGTCCATTCAGGGTGATTTGTTGGGTTGCTTCTGCCTCAGCTTCATTTCATTTACTCAGGATTGCCCCAAATGCTATGGCTAGGATATTGAGCATCTAGCTGAAATTCAGGGATCGTACATTCTGTATCTTGAGCCTGCATTTTAGTAGAGCTCTTTTCTTTGCCTGTCTTTCTCTTACTTTTACTTTTATTTTCATCATTTTCTTGTATGAGCTCCTCAAATTGTTTCTTAACGGGATCATACAGGACATTCTGGAGTTTGGACACAATACTGTTGGAATTCAGCATTCTTCATCAAAATTTCAGTTTCTCAGAAATATGGTTCAAACTTCAAACCATTCTAAAGTTGCACTGATGTTTGCTTTGTGCAAAATCTAAACCCACCATTGGAGTCTTTTGTACCAGCTTTATAGATAGACAAGTCTTTTGTACCAGCTTTATAGATAGACAAGTCTTTTTAATGTCCATGAGGCTAAAAATAGCCTATGGGATAGCCTGCCTTGTTATTTTGGTCTTCTGCATTTGAGTCCTTTTCCTATTCAAGGAGATGATAAGCATCCCAATCTTCTCAATGGTCTCCTTGCTGAATAAACTGTGCCAAGAAACAGCTGTCATTATATTAGATGCTATGTGAGGGCATATGCTCTTAAATCTTTAATTAAATGCAGATCTGCCTTTCTTTTCTTCAATTGATATTGCTGTATAAAGTTGTCTCATCAAAATCTGATTTTGGGTTTGAACTAGATATCCATGTGTCAAGTAGTTCTAACATGGCAATTTTACTGTTTCCACTTTGTTGGATATAAATTTTATTATCCCACAACATATGTCGAATTATTAAGAGAAGTAAAAGCAACATATGTACCAAAAGGAAAATGGTGAAGTGCTTGCAGGGTATACTTGATTAGGTCCTATTGGATGATTTTGTAGGTTGTATTACCTGTGAGTCTATTTTGTTCCCCTAACCCTTGGAAGTTATCTTTTTTTTTTTTAAAAGATCCCAATCTGCAGATTTCTTATAGAAAATCAGAAAACCATATCAATTCCTTCTGTTTTACTTTAGTTTGGAAAAACAAGGCTTTTTTGGGTACATGATAGAATCTGCGTTAAAGAAGTGTAGTAGTGGGGTCCTTGCTTTGAAACTGCCAATTATCTACCTGCTGAATTTCCTTTTTGATAACACTGTCTACCTTATGTTGCTTCTCATTGGTATTTTTTTGTTCTTCTAACCGTCAGCTAATGTGTTAGATTCCCAAATTCGTCGGTTTCTGGGAATCGGATCTAGTATGGACCAAGGAAACTTGGGGATGTGTCCCCAGCCCTTTTTGATGTGTCCCCATCTCCGAGACGTCGTGGGGACGGGGGGACTAGGGGATGGGNCCCAACACTTTTTGACCAGGGGATGCATCCCTGATCCTTTTTGACATGTCCCCATTTCCGAGATGTCCTGGGGATGGGGGGGCGGGTCAGGGATGTCCCCTAGCTGACCTCAAAATCTAAAAAATTGTAAGAAACATCCTGGAAACTTGGGGACAGCAGTGATTCTCAGAGGGGACGTCTCCTATCCCCGGGACGGTTGGGGATGTCTCCCTGTCCCCGAGACGGTTGGGGACGTCTGTAACATCCCCTAATCGTCTCAAGGACAGCCAACCCTTCCCTTTTTCCCAGCACATTCAGAAAAAAGACTCAAATGGTCTGAAAAAAATATTCTTTTAAGTTTCTTTTTGTGGCCCCCACACCTCAGCAATAGTGCATAAATGTTTGATAAATTTCATACACATTAAACTATATATGTTGGTTCTAACAAGTGGTTGCAGGTCTGCAAATTGGACTTTTCACTTATATTTAGGGTAATCAGGTCTGAATCATAGCTAAAAGCACTCAGAAATATGAACAACTTGTTAATCAATTTCACAAACACCTAGAACCTAGTAGTGCATAAAGAAGTGGTTGTAGGTCATAATAGTAATAGAATACTATCAAAATATCCTCCATTCAGAAAGAAACAATGAAGTACTTGCAAACAAGTGCTGGAATGATCAATGTCAAGTCTGGAAACCACTGTGCAAAGCTCAAACTTAATTGCAGATCTGATATTCAACTGTTTGCAGGTCAAAATATCTACAAAATTCATCAAACACCTTCACAAAACATCAAAAAAAAGCTCCCAACATTACCCAGCAGCAACATTCACCACCAACAACACCAAACAGCAACAAAGGGGCCAAGAAATGCAGGGAATTATACCATCAGATCACACTAGGTCTGCAAGTGGTACAACCTGTACTGGGCCGTACTTCTCAGGCTGGAAACTGCTCATGTTCCTTCAAACTCACATGCTTGGGCTGAAAATGAACATCAATGGGAACGGCTGGTATAGATCAATCAATACCATCAATATTGGTGGTCAAACAAGTGCATCAATTGGAACACAAATGTTATATTTTAAGGTTTTATGATGTATATATACATGCTTTATCCATGTTTTCATATGAATATAATGTATATATGCATGTTTTATCCATGTTTTCATATGAATATTTAAAACTTCCCTATATATTTTAAAATTTCCCTATATTTTATATAGACGTCCCTTTTGCCATCCCCTAGTCATCCCTGAAATTGGCCAAAAAAAAATGCTGTCCCATATTCGTACCCCCCTGTCCCCTGCCATCCCATCCCAGAAACTCGGGGTAATGTAGGTATAGACTGATTGGTATCCTTTTTTTTCCTATATTATCCTCTGATTCAGCTGAAAAAGAAAGATGATTTTAAGACATGCCTTTTTTTCATTTCCATGTTTTAGTTTGGGGTCAGGTGTATTGCCTTTGGTGTGGATACTTTTCCTCGAGTGTTCTGTATGTTATCTATCTCTTCTATTTCCGTTCCAGTGAGAGCTGTAAAAGGTTTGGGTGTGAGATTTGATTTGTTTTGTGTGGGAACTCGTATCCTTTTCTTACACAATCTTGCAGGAATTCATTTGCACCTTTTTTTGAGGTATATGTGGGAGATGAGCTTTTGGTTGCTGGATTGAGATGTGCTTACTCTCTTATTCTGTGTGGAAATTGGTGCTGCTTCTTGTTCTCAAGCCTCTTGGATAGGAAATGGCCAAGTCAAATGATTGTGGTCATGACAGGCTCTAAATCTGAAAAAGGAATATTACTGTAGCCTATGGTGTTCCGGGGTTCCCAAACAAGTCCTTTCATATTAACTCTTAAGGATAACGCAGTGAGACTTTAGTTTGTCCAGATCAAGATTGATATGGATGCTTGTGTAGTTGAGCCATGGTTGCAAAACATTTACTCTGTATTGACTTGGCAAATGAAAAGTATATTGCGATTCAATTTGAGATTAAATTAGGAAAAAATGGAAAAAGAAATCAGCGAATTAGAACTGGAAAAAATGACTTAAAACTGAATGAAAAAAAAAAAACAGAAGTATAAATGTATACACTATGTAGAAGTATAAAATGTATATACCATATATAATATAATAATCAATCATGTTTTTATTTGTGGACAGTGATTTACTGTGATTCATGCCCAGTTTTGTGAAAAAATTGCTAATCCAATTTGGATCAAGTCGGCTTATCATCTGATCAGCATTTAATAGAAAATAAATCTTGATTTATGCTTCTATGAGCTGAGCACTTGTAGGTTCCCTGCGGTGTAGGAAGCTGCTATATATTTCCCAGTAGCACTTCTATTCTTATAGAGAGATTTTTCTTACCAGCACTTACTAGGAATCACTGGAAGTCTTACCCAAATCGGGACAGCCACAGAGAGATCTTCTTTTCTTCTTTTGGGTTGAAAGCTGGCGCTCAATGTTTCACGAAGAGCCCAAATATCCTCCTAAACCAAGGGCCTCCTAGGAATGTTTGATCTGTTTTTAGTTTAGAAAAGAAGCTTGCCATAAAATAACCTTTAGACACCATCAAGATTTCTACTGATCTAAGAGGTCTTCTGTTTTCTTGGACCCAAGCTCCCTTTGAGGTTTTGGACCTGGGAAAGAATCCATGAATCTGCAGATTAAACCTTGACTTTTCACAGATCAGAGGTGTCGCTCCATTTCTTCCATTTCAAAGGAGACTTTTGGAGGCAATTCTAGCTTAAGATAGGAGCCATTTACCTTTATGGTTGGGAAATATGGCCTGGTTATTGTATTTTAAGCATGGTATTGTAATGCATTTTGCCGCTTGTCTTTTCAAAAGCGACTTGTTTCTTTCGAAATGGCGGTTCTCAAATTTTGAGTTGGACTGGAGGATGATGGGGAGGAGGTAATGGCCTCCCCTTGAGGGAGATCTGATCAGCCCCCTGAAATCGACAACTGATTGGATGGATTTAAGGGCTGAGGAAGGTTAGTTGGGGTTTAGTTCTGCAAGGGATATTATGTTGGAGTGCAATCATCTACAACTGACTGGTTTGTGTTTATAACTTTGAGATGTGATGAAAATAAAATTGTTCTCTTGTGATTTTTGTGTATCTTAGCTGCATGTGGCAATTGTAAGTCTTAATCAACAAGTCAATAATTGTTAGAATGTCATTTTTTTTTCTTGTACTAACTTGTGCAGGACCAGTGGTCAATGAAGTCTTCATCATTTTCCTGGCACAATCTTGCCTTGTCTTCAAATATTGATATATTTTCCTTTTCTCTTTTAAGTGCTAGGTAAACTTTTTAACGTGATTAGTGATGCTGGCATGACATGTCCTCTAGTACCATATGGAATGCTTTTGACCAGAAGCTATGACCCTATGAGGTCACAAACTGGGGACATCATCCTCATTTAACAAAGCTGAGGCTTAAACTCATGAGTACATTGGATAGCGAAGGTACAAGCCTGTGATCACAATGGTCCAGCGGGTGTTTGAACCTTGGTGGTCACAACAACACTACCACTTAACTGACACTACACTATGTGAAGAACCATTCAACTATTGATATGTTGGAGTGGCTACAAGTTTAAGTTTGTCTTCAATCAAATGAAATCAAACCTTTCTAATTTCTCAGTTTCCTATCATATTGACTTCCTTTCCCTGGATTATTCCTTTCTTGCAAAGAATAGTGATTATGTTCTGAATATTCTTCTGTGATCTTTTCAGATACTATAGGGGAACAAAAATAAATTGAAAAGTGGAAAGAGGACCCAAATATAAAATTAAGGACACGAGGAGATAAAGCTATCTGTTTCTAATGCTTTCTCATTTAACTTTAGTCTTTATCTAATTATTAATTAGTGACAAAATGTTACCAGGTTGTAATTGCCGAAAAGGAGAGCAAAGGAGGTTTACAGGAAAAACTTACAATGACAGTTGCTGTACCACTTCTCTGGGGTATTCCACCTGCTGCTGAGAGGCTTCGCTTTGCTGTTCGAACTGGAGGTGGAATTGTTGAGAAAATATACTGGCAGTGGAACTTCTAATGAAGTTTTATAGGTGGTCTCAAAAAATATCGATGCATTGTATATAACTCACATGTATATTTCATCTCTTATTCGTTGGTAACCAATGGTATTGCCTTGCACAACCTCATCTTCTTTCATTCCTTTTGCAGGACTTTTTTGTAAATATTGTATAACATGGTTAATTGCTGCATGCACGTATCTTTCATCAAGGATGATTATCTTTGTGAAGAAATGCATAAGCATTTAACTAAATTGACTAAAAATTGTTGCTCTTCACACAGGATCATAAAAAATGTTATGGTCAGATAATTTAAATGATTGTGGATGATTCTGTTGTCAGTTCCAACATGACGACTTATCACCCTCTTATTGATTAGGGAATCTAGCAAAGATATTGTGAAGAACTGACATATTGAAAGTTGCTTGTTTTCTGTAGTGTTAATATCTTTCTTCCATGGCTTAACCCATGCTTACTATTAAGAATAAGGATATTTTTTGGGTGATTAGTAGAACTGCTACAATGCATGCATAAGCAAATAATGAAATGGCTTAGAGAAAGAAGCTTCTTGTAAATGATCTAACTAGCTCGGGTATCTTTATGTTAAGGTTTTCAATGAAGAGGGTGATGTAGAAGGTACATCAGCAATAATTTGTGGACTATGTAAAAGTTTCTGTTCCTGTCTGCTAATTAGACGAGGCTTTGTCTTTCCCCTCTTTTGAGTTGTTACCCAAGATTGTTTGGGGACAAATACATTAATTATGGAACCGATGTGGTAGTGGTTGGAAATTGTAATAATAAAAAATAAGTTAATTGCAGATTTAAATTTTATGGGAATTACCCCTTATCATCACATAATGGATTGAAGTTGTACCAAATAGAAGACGCGTAATGTAATGATCTATAGTAGAACTGTAGAAGATCTTGAACTAAATTCCAACGAGATTTTTATCAATAAGTTTAGTCTCAAGTTTGCCTGTATTAGTTTCTCGGAAATGTTTGGAGTGAAGTAGATAGATTCAACAATCGGGATGGTGCTAGAATAAAGTCAACCACTTAAGCATAACTTAACACCTCATTGATAATTTCATGAGTAATAGGCAACATGTATAACAAACCATTTCATTCATATGTTCTTAAAAGAACGTAGTACATCAAATAGTCCAGTCAAGAAGCAATTCCCACTTACAGGCGGTTTCCAGCAGTATACGTCTGATCTCCCACCTTCCAGTTGTGGCAGCAACTCCACACTGTCAGCGTTGAAGCTTCTGTGGTTGATCTTCCTATCGCGTGAGCCCAAGGCAATAACAGTAGGGGCCCGGTTTACTGCTAAGGACTGCCGTAGCAGTTCCTTCTCACCCACTCTGCAATGTATTCTTCCCACACGACTTCCAGTGCTCGTGTGTTTGCAGTGCGTCAGCTCCTGATTCACTTCTGCGCGTCCTTTCTTCTCTCTCTTTGCAATGTCCACCAATGTGGCTACGCCACATCTGTACGCCCGACACCCAGGCTGCTCCAGAGATGGACGCGGCTATTGCTGGTTGTGGCGCGGGGTGAACACCAGTTTGAAGGCGACTGGAGTAAGCTCTCACAGTCCCGTGAATGCTCTGAAAGGTCTCAGCAAGCGTTGGTAGCTGCTGTAGCTACTTCTCCATATATGCTGGGCATGCATATCGATTCCATCATTGTAAAGACACTGCCAGCCTTGACGCCACTAACATGAGACTCCTTATATCTTAACCAAAGTAAACTAACATGAGACTCCTTATATCTTAACCAAAGTAACTAGAATCGCGGCGATTTTGGCGATTCCGCGATCTGACTCAACCTTGGCAATTTTTTTTGAATCTGAATCGGAATCATCCGATTCATCCACACGAAATTGCATGAATTGCGATTCATGCGATTCATGCCAAAATCGGCGATTTTTTGCTCCATGAATCAGCATGAATCGGCTGTCAAGTCAAAAAAATTTAAAAAACACTTGTTTTTTTATCTTTTTTTTTGTGTCTTTCATCTTACATACATTTATGATTTGATGTCTTATGGAGCTGACAAATAACTCTCGCTGCCCCTAGACCCCACAAGGGGCGTTGCCCCTTGACCCCGCCCTGTACTGCGACAGGGAGCGCACAAGGGGCGCTGCCCCTTGACCCCGTCTTGCGGGCGTTGCCCCCAAACCCCCATTTAATAATTTGGGGTAGAAACTGCACCGATAAAAATGGGAAAAAATTAACCTTCGAGTCTTATTAGGCTCCGAATAGAAGATGATGATGATGAAGAAGAAGAATATCAATAAATTATTAATCCATTAGTTGAACTTAAAACAATGATACTTGAACTGATGTAATGATTTAATTTTAATGTTTTGATTCTTGAATCTTTGATGTTGAACTTGCACTTGAAGTAT
>MU228494.1:951009-993424 GCA_018584345.1 Thuja plicata | reverse complement strand
GTTTAAATGTTTTTATGATACTATGTGACATTCCAATCTTAACTCATGCTTCTAGGCTGCATAAATATGTAACGCATGTGATGGATTTATCATTTATGTTCCTTGTTTATGTATGTTAGCTTCTATTTGATTATGTTATAGTGTGTTTAAGTTATATTCAATAAAGGGTGCATGAAATAAGTTTTAAATTGTTAAAATCTCTAAATTTCAAGGGTTTTTTCACTTTGCCGATTCACTGGCGATTCATCGTTGATTTGCGATTCGATTCGGCCTTGCCTATTCCGATTCTTGTTACTTTGGTCTTAACAGCCTGTCTGTGTTTCTAGGAATCCTTCCTTATAGGAATTACAGAAAATAAATCTGAACTCTGAGATGAATATCGAATGCCAATGTCTAGTCTACTGTACTTATTGCTGGGAGTGGAGTTAATTTCCTTGTTTGCTAATTCTGAATCTAAGAAGTCATTGCCATAATACTGATTTATGAAGTTACCAATTAACACCATTGTGAAATCTGTAGCAATTCCACCTTGTTGAAATGCTAGGGCTACGTCCAACCTTTCAAGTTCTCCTCAAGGGTTTGCGTCCGTAAGAGAGTTATAACCAGTCACAAGTGCAACCAAAATTTAATTTCTTGTTTATAATAACTCATGGTGCTTTTCTCAAGAAAGCTTTGTTTATTTTATAACCTTGAAGTGAGGGAAAACTCCATAACGCAAGCAATGTGGGATAAAGTGACAACTTAAGTTACAATAAGTCACGTTTATAAAATAAAGTAACTTAAAGTCATAAAGTGACTTATAAAATCAAAATCTTTTTATAAAGTAAAGTGACTTTACTTTATAAAATAGGCCCAAATATTATAAGCTCGCCCACTTAAGCCTGTTACTGGCTGACATCCTCTGAAAGAATCCTTTAGCCTATCCAGATGGGGGAGATAGACTAAACTGGCGTCAAGTTGGCCTATTGCGGGGTTGGGGACATTACAGTCCTCCCTTCCCGGGATTGCTTGCCCTCAAGCAATCTCAATGCAGGGTGCTACAGAATAGACTCACCCTTCTAGGTAGCATCCTCTATCGGTAAGTCCTTCCATCGAATCAAGTACTCTTTGATGGCCCTGTTTTGCAGCTT
Source organism: Thuja plicata (assembly GCA_018584345.1). Taxonomy (NCBI): domain Eukaryota; kingdom Viridiplantae; phylum Streptophyta; class Pinopsida; order Cupressales; family Cupressaceae; genus Thuja; species Thuja plicata. The sequence goes on along the minus strand of MU228494.1, from coordinate 992,294 downwards.
CCTCTCTCTGACCTTGATCACCTCGGCTGACACCAAAATCAATTTACCCTCCTCATCAAGTGGGGGTAGTCCAATTGAAGGCACTATCTGCTGCCCTATTGCCTTCTTGAGGCAAGACACATGGAAAACATTATCAATTCAGCTGTCGGCTAGTAGCTTGAGCTCATAAGCCACTTCACCCACCCTCCTGGAGATGCGGTAGGGACCATAAAATTTGAGCTTGAGCTTTTCTGACCCACACTTCTTTAGAGAACTCTACTTGTAAGGTTGGAGACGAAGATAAACCAAATCCCTTGCCTCAAAAGTCTGCTCTACCCGGTGTCGATCAACATACATCTTTTGTTGATTATGTGCTCTCTGAATGTTCTCCCTGAGAGACTTAAGGATATCTTGATGGTCCTGAAGCCAGTCTCTCGCAATCGGTGCCCTGCTGTCCTGAAGAGCCACGTCTATGAAAGATAATGGCTTGTTGCCATAGAGAGCTCGAAATGACAACATGCCAATAGTCATATGGTAGGTGGAGTTGTAGAAAAACTCCCCCAAATACCGCCATCTGACCCAGGCCCTCTGCTGCCCTGCTATATAATTTGAGGTAACCTTCCACCCACTTGTTCACTATCTCTGTCTGGCCATCCGTCTGCGGGTGGTAACTAGTGCTGGGGGTCAGTTTTGTGCCTGCCAATCTGAACAACTCCTGCCAAAAGGTACTGAGAAATTTACTATCCCTGTCACTAACGATGGTCTTGGGAAGACCATGCAGCCTGAAGACCTCTCGGAAGAATAATTCAGCTACTTGGGCAGTTGACCAATTTGCTGAAATGGCAAAGAAGTGAGCAAACTTCGTAAGTTTGTCCACTAACACATAAATGATATCCCTGCCTTGTACTCTCGACAACCTCGTAATGAAATCCATCGAAATACCTTCCTACTTCTGGCCAGGAATGGGTAGGGGCTGAAGTAAGCCGGCCGGGTGTTCGTGTTTGGACTTGTTCTGCTGACGAGTCTAACACTCTCTGACACGTTGGAGGACATCATCCTTTAGGCCCTTCCATGAGAACCTCTCTCTAACCTGTTTGTAGGTTTTAAAAAAACCCGGATGTCCTGTTGTGGGTGCATCATGAACAACTCTCAATATCTTAGTTTTAAGCTTAGAATTTGGCACTAGGTAAATTCTATCCTTATAGAATATGATATCATCCATTACCTTGTACCTACTCTCTGGAAGCTGCCCGTCCAATATCTGATATGCTTGAGTATTTTTAGAATACTCAACCAACAAGTGGGATTTTCAATTTGCGAAAATCTCAGATAGAACGCAACAAGCTGCATCTGAAGGTCTCCTAGAAAGTGCGTCAGCTACAATGTTATTCTTGCTCTTGACATACTCAATGTCAAAATCACACGCCTGGATGTTACCCATTTCTGTTGTCTCTCGTTCAACTCTTTCTGTTCCAGGAAGTATCGCAAGCTGTTGTGATCCTTTTTAACTTGCCACCCACCAGATACTGCCTGAATTTAGCTAAGGCATGCATGATGGCAAGCATTTTCTTATCACAAGTGGAGTACAATCTCTTGTTGTCCTTAAGTTTTCTGCTTCCGTAAGCAATGAGATGCTTGTCCTACATCAATACTGCACCAACTCCATTACCACAGGCATCACATTCTAAAACAAACGGACGAGAGAAATCTGGTAGTGCTAAAATCGGACACGTGCTCATGACAGTCTTGAGTCTATCAAAGACTACCTCTGTCTCATCTGACCACCTGAAAGCCCCTTTTCGAGTGAGATCGGTGAGGGGTGCTGCTGTTTGAGAGATTCCCTTTACAAATCTCCTGTAGTACGAACATAACCCAAGGAACCCTCTCAAGTCTGACACATTCCGTGGTGGTGGCCATTCCCGGATTGCCTGTATCTTCTCCTGATGGACCTTGACTCTGTCTGCCCCTATCACATGACCCAGATAGAGGATCTTTGTCAACCCAAACTCACACTTGGATTCTTTTGCAAATTGGGACTGACTCTCCATGATGCCGAGAACCTCATCCAAGTGTCCCAAGTGCTCCTCCCACGTCCTGCTAAAGACCAAGATATCATCAAAAAGTATCAAAACGCTCTTGCGCAAGTATTTCTTGAATAAATGATTCATGCAAGACTGAAAGGTGGCTGGTGCATTAATGAGCCCAAACGGCATCACTATAAACTCGTAGTGCCCGTAGCGACATCTAAATGCCATCTTATGGACATCCTCTTCACGAACACATATCTGATGGTACCCCGATCGAAGATCAATCTTCGAGAAGTAAACCGCCTCATGTAGTTCATCTAACAGCTCATCAATCCGGGGAATAGGATACCTATTCTTAATGGTCCTCTTATTCAGTGCACGGTAATCAATACACATGTGAAGAGTACCATCCTTCTTCACTAAGACCACTGAAGAGGGAAAAGGACTACAACTGGGCCTGATGTGTCTCATGTCTAGGAGCTCCTTTATCGTCTTCTCTATCTCCTCCTTATAGTGCCTCGGATGACGATAAGGTGTAGTAATAACGGGCTTAGTGCCCTCCTCCATCTCTATGATATGCTCAAATCCCCTGTCTGGAGGTATGCCTAGCGGAATGTCCTCAAAAACTTGCTTGTCTTAGCAAGCACCTTCTGAACATAAAAATGAACCTGCAGTCCTAAATCTGGTGTGGGTTTGGAGGATATGAAGCAGTAGGTTGCCCACTCCATGTCACTATGTCTCATGATGGCCTCCATCCTGTGAGTAGATACTAATCTAGGCCCGCCATCTGGCATGGCCTTAAGAATCACATGCTGATCACCCTGTATAAACTCTAATTGCTTCAGCTTGTGATCAATGGTGTACCTCCTTAGGGTCTGCAACCACTGCATACCCAATATGGCATCCAAACTGTCCAGGTCAATGACATAAAAGTCTGCCTCTAGAAGATAATCTCCAAAGTGTATTGGAAGACCAGAGATCTTCCCTGTACAACTCAATAAGTCCCCTCTTGCCACCTTGACCTCAAACTACTTATAGCCTTCTCTTGGAGACCATACCTGTGCTGACAAAATTGTGTGTAGCACTTGTATCTAAAAGGCAAACAATCCTTTGCCCTCTAACTACTCCTTTCAAACGAAAGGGGTGACATGTAGGAATCCCTGAAAGGGATGCTAAAGTAACCGGGGGCTGCTCATGGGGGGATTTCTTCTTCTTTCCTTCTGACGATGACTCTACTCGAGTCTCCTCACCGCTGTCCTCCTCATCGCTGCCCTCACACTGCTCATACTCATCCTCAGAAGCTACCTCGATATAATGAAGTTTTCCTTTCCCAAGGCACCTGTGATCTGGGGTCCAAGGCTCCCTACAAGTAAAGCATAACTTCCTCCTCAACTCATTTCTAGTCTCAAAATCCAGCCTGGGAGGCACACTCTTATTTTGATTTTTACTTTTATGAAATGAAGAGGATCCCTAGAAGGGTTTCTTAGGTGGCTGTAAAATGGAGGATGGTGAATCCAAATCATGAGCTAACTTAATAGCATCATTCAAGGTATCTGGTTGAGAACTCTAACCAGCCCTCTGAATTTATCATACAAGCCCTCAACGAATATCGTTACCTTTCTCTTTTCTGTCATGTTTGGGACCATGATGGAGATCCTCTGAAACTCATCAATGTAATGTTCTAATGATCCACTCTGTTTAAGCTGAGCTAACTCCCTATAGTAGACCTCTATGTCTTTCCTATCAAAATGAGTGATCAATCTTGTGTTGAAGATCTCATAGGAAGCAATCAATCCGTGATCCTGTGTGACAAGGCCATGATGCCACCAATCATATGCGGTTCCCTCTAAATGCATAGTGGCAAATTTAATTGCCTCAGTCTCCGACATGGGTTTGAGAGTCAAGAAGGTATCGAGCTTGTGGATCCAAGCTCTAGTGGATGTCCTACTGCTGCCATCAAATATAGGGAGAGTCAACTTGTTCATGGCATGTTTCAAGTCCTTGTTCGGACCCCTGGGTCTCTTGTCCTGCTGGTTCCTGCCAAACTCTCTCTTCTGAACCATGTACTGTGGAAAAGTCAAATCTGCTTTGACATGGTTTGATAACATATTCTACTCGTCATGCATGGTCATCACATTCTCTAGGAGAATGTCTGTGGCCTCTGGTGGCGCTACCTCTTCACCTGCATTATTATCCACAAAGTTTGGCATAAGGGGCCTATCAGACGTACGAGTGGGGGCCTTAAATGCCCTAGGTGATCCTGTCGTACTGCTTCCAGTACTGTGATGGCTAGTGGGTCTCGTGACAGTAACTGATAACTGTTGGATAACGTCTGTAAACTGGTGTAATACATCAGCAATATGGTCCTGTCCATCTCGTATCTGTCTCATAGTCTCCTTGGCTTCTCTATCTGCCTCAGCCATTTTCCCACCTGGGATAGCCTGTTCCAAAACAAACTCCTCATTTTCTATATGACTGGTCTCAATGTCAACCTGTATAGAAGAATGTCTATTCCTGCTCAACCCTGTTATGTTTAAATCCGGGTATCCTGTGTCTGCAATGCATATCTGGCTAACATGGCTACTACTGGACCAGACTGAAAATCTGATTATAATAATCCCACGAGGATGACAAGATCAAGGCTCTGATTCCACTGTAATGATCTATAGTAGAACTGTAGAAGATTTTGAACTAAATTCCAATGAGATTTTTATCAATTAGCTTAGTCTCAAGTTTGCCTGTATTAGTTTCTTGAAAATGTTTGGAGTGAAGTAGATAGATTCAACAATCGGGATGGTGCTAGAATAAAGTCAACCACTTAAGCATAACTTAACACCTCATTGATAATTTCATGAGTAATAGGCAACATGTATAACAAACCAATTCATTCATATGTTCTTAAAAGAACGTTGTACATCAAATAGTCTAGTCAAGAAGCAATTCCCTCTTACAGGGGGTTTCCAGCAGTATACGTCTGATCTCCCACCTTCTGGTTGTAGCAGCAACTCCACACTGTCAGCATTTGAAGCTGTTGTAGTTGATCCTTCTATCGCGCGAGCCCAAGGCAATAACAGTAGGGGCCTGATTTACTGCTAAGGACTGCCGTAGCAGTTCCTTCTCATCCACTCTGCAATGTATTCTTCCCACACGACTTCCAGTGTTTGTGTGTTTGCAGCGCGTCAACTCCCGAGTCACTTCCGCGCATGCTTCCTGCTCTCTCTCCGCAATGTCCACCATTGTGGCTACACCACATCTGTACGCCCGACACCCAGGCTGCTCCAAAGATGGACGCGGCTACTGCTGGTTGTGGTGCGGGGTGAACACCAGTTTGAAGGCGACTGAAGTAAGCTCTCACAGTACCACAAATGCTTTGAAAGGTCTCAACAAGCATTGGTGGTTGCTATAGCTACTTCTCCATATATGCTGGGCATGCATATCGATTCCATCACCGTAAAGACACTGACAACCTTGATGCCACTATATAGGAGACTCCTTATATCTTAACAGTCCGTCTGCGTTTCTAGGAATCCTTCCTCATAGGAATTACAACAAATAAATCTAAACTCTGAGATGAATATCCAATGCCAATGTCTAGTCTATTGTACTTATTAATGGGAGTGGAGTTAATTTCCTTGTTTGCTAATTCTGAATCCAAGAAGCCATTGCCATAATACTGATTTTTGAAGTTACCAATTAACACCAATGTGAAATCTGTAGCAATTCCACCTTGTTGAAATGCTGGGGCTACGTCCAACCTTTCAAGTTCTCCTCAAGGGTTTGCATCCTTAAGAGAGTTATAACTAGTCACAAGTGCAACCAAAATTTAATTTCTTGTTTATAATAACTCATGGTGCTTTTCCCAAGAAAGCTTTGTTTCTTTTAGAACCTCGAAGTGAGGGAAAACTTTATAACGCAAGCAATGTGGGATAAAGTGCCCACTTAAGTTACTTTAAGTCACTTAAGTCACTTTTATAAAATAAAGTAACTTAAAGTCATAAAGTGACTTTTATAAAATCAAAATCTTTTTATAAAGTAAAGTGACTTTACTTTATAAAATAGACCCAAATATTATAAGCTCGCTCACTTAAGCCTGTGATTGGTTGACATCCTCTGAAAGAAGCCTTTAGCCTATTCGGATGGGGGAGATAGACTAAACTGGCGCCAAACTGGCCTATTGCGGGATTGGGGACATTACACGTAAAAAACTATAAAAAACAAAGAATACAATGTAGTATAAATTATTTTTGAATGAAAAGATCATACCAAATTCTTAAAAAAGTGGGTGCCATGGGATCACACCCCAAAGTCAACTGGCAAAGTCAGAACCGAACATAGAGATGTGGCCCCAAAAGGGAAAAAGCAAAAAACTAGAAAGTCTGTGACCCAAACAAAAGAAATAGCTGCCACATTACCATATTAACACAAGATAATAAAAGCATTAAGCTGCAAGGGCATTAATGTGAACTTCGTATTTGTGGAGTTTTCAATATTAAAGTTTGGTGAAAGGATTTGTACGTTGTCTTCAAAGATACGTTGTCTTCAAAGATTTTAAAGTTTGGAGATCTTATGTGATTGAATGAATGAATGAAAGATTTTTAATAATGTTTGTGAGGTCAAAGGAATCTATGACACCCATGACTAACACATTTTCTAAAATAGGGTACTTATGTTTTAAATAATATTTAACTTTTTTGTTAAATCTGACTTTAGACAACGAATTTTTATCAATAGCTTTGTTATTTTTTTCTATGTTTTCTCTAATAAAGTACTTAAATTGTAAAATATGTGTATTCTCTTTTCCATTCTTCCTTAGGTATCATCCATCTACTTGTTTCACACCTCAAATGACGAGAACTAGTTCTCAATTGAGCTATTAGCATTTTTGCTCTCCATTTTATATTTCCTCTTAGCACGCTTTTTCATCATGGTCTTTAATGATATTAAATTCTTTGATATGGTAGATTTTTTTAACCCTATTTTGTTTTCACCATATGATAGTCCTAAATTTTTCCCTTGTAATTTTTTAATTTCTTCTTAATGTCCCTTTTGTTGGGACATTAGAAGTCAATTAAATAATTAAATTTTAAGTTGTCAAATTATATCAAATTTAATACGGCTTAATTTAATTATTAAATAAAGTATTAAAATGTCTAAATGAAGCTTAGTGAATGATTAATAAAGTTATTTTAATTTACAAGAGGGAAAATGAAGACAGAGAAAATGAATATGAAGAGACAACATAAGGAAAAGGAAGACTAATATGGATGTGTTATAAAGAACACTAGGAGGCTCATTCTGATTATGTTTGGTTTATGCTTGATTTTTGTTTTCTCTTGGATAATTCTGGGAAGTTTTGGTTTTCAGTTTGGAACTTGAAGACAAAAACCTTTAGAATTTTCCGGTGGATTAGACGGAAACCCAAATAATCTTTGAAGGTGGATTCACAACAAAGTTCACACTAGGGCAAATTTGTGAAGTTATAATATAAAGACATTGCACTGTAGAAGTATTTCATATATATGTTTTGAAAATAAGATTGTAATGATTCATCCTCATATTTAATTTTATACCTCCGATTTTCAACATAATCTATTGCATAAATAGAAGTCAATTTGATGCAAATTGTTTTCTTTAAATATTTGTAGAATATTTAGAAAAAATATGGAGTAAATATCCTAGTGGGATATTAAAGTGGTATCAAAGCTTGTTCTCTTGTCAACCTCTGAGGTTTCATGACTGACAGAAGTGCAGCTTGGAGGCTTGGTTTATTATTTTATTGGAAGAGCTCGGATAGCTTTTTGCTTTTGGTTGAGACACCCTAGAACGAAAACCCTTGGGATACCTTTGATTTATGTAGAATCCGCAATTGAACTATATTATTCAGTTTTCAACTGGAGATCTCTGAATGTTTACAAATAAGTTATTGCATCTCATTTTGAGACAAATTTTAGAAATTGGGATTTTGAGCTGCCTGTGTGTTTGCCTCCCCCCCCCCAAAAAATAAAAATAAAATAAATAATAATAATAATAATAATAATAAAAGAAGTCGTGGTTTTGGTGAAATTAGCTTTGGACGATTTTTTTGTACATATTGTTGTTGGCACGATTTTAATAAATTATTCTGTCTTTGTAATATTTCATATTGGCATGGATTTACTTGGGCTACATCGGTTGATTTCATTAAAATAATACTATGCATGCTCCCTTATGATGCTGTGATTATTTAAGGAGTAGTTTTATTATCTATCGCTGATAAATATAAACATAGGGGGGAAAGCTTATAAAGTTTGGTGTTTCTCATCAAAAGTAATTTGCAGTTCCTTGGCCATAGTTGAAACCAAATATTCATTGGGTTGCCAACGATACGAGAAGAGAAATATTTTTGGCGAGAGCTTTTGTTGGAGGCGAAATATTTCCTCCCAAACTATTGAGAAACATTAGAAAAAAAAATTGTTTCCCTTTTGTAACATGTGAAAGTACGAGCTTGGCTTATGATCAATTTTTTTTTAGTTGGTGAATGCAATGTAACGATAGTATCAAGTGTTTGGCGCAGGTTTGAGCATCCTGTGTGACTCTGTGTATTCTTCCTGGTTTGTAGTGGTTGTGCCATAACCGTTACTTGGTGGAGGGATTGTTGGAGTTCTGCGGATATCTTTAAAAGACCGTGGTATTGCATTCTCTGTCAAAGACAATATTTTACTGAGCCGGACAACTATCTATTGTGGGTCAAGCAAATATAATATTCAGTCGGAATATTAATTCTATTGTGAAGTAATTGCAGATGATAATGCGTGTGAATCTCCCTTGGTTTGGTTTTAAGTGTTAGTTTGTTAGCTTGGACAACTGTCTCATCATTTGCTAACAATAATTAATTAATTGTTTGATTCTTTTAGGTGACAATTTGCAACTAATTTTTTGATTGGTTGTTGGGTTGTAATTTATCTCAGTCGTTGATTGAGAATTGATCTCGATCGTTGGTTTACCAATGAGGGTAGCATAAAAGGGGGCCTAGGGGCATTTGGAGAGACATCAAAAGTTAGAGAGCATTATCAGTGTTAGCAAATGAGTTTGCAGAGATAGCAAACAATATTGTAGTGTTAGCAAGGGTGCAGTGATAGCGTTGGGGATAGCAGTGGGGGAATATCAACAGGAGGAGTTGGGAGATTGTCAGAATTCTGCAGTGAGAGGCGATGAATTTTGTAGCTCTTAATTTGCTGAAGATTAATATATATTTCTTATCTGCAGTACCGGTTTTCCCTTCGGGGTTTTTCCAGGGACAAATTGTGTTATTGTGTTGCATATTTCTTTCTGTATTTTATTAGTGAAGTTGCAGTTGTGTTATTTTTCGATATTAAGTTGTGAATTAGTTTTCAACAATAATCTTTATAAGATAGGAGATTAATAATCAGTGACTGCAATAGAATTTTCACATGGTATCAGAGCAGTGTTGAGGGTACAAAAGGTTTACCCTAGGCAAAGGAAAGAAATTTGAGTTTGACCTTTTTCGAGTTATTATTTCTTTTATTTCTTTGAGATGATCTCAGCTGGTTTGAGAGATCAAGATAGATTGGATGATGCCTCAAATTTTAGTGTCTGGAAAGTCAGAATTTCTTTATTGCTAGAAGAGAATGGTATCAAGGAATATGTTACCAGTACTATAGTTGTACCTACATATCCAATACAGCTTGCAGCATACAAGAAGGATGATGCCAATACGAGGAGGATAATCCCTGATGGTGTTAAGGACCATATTGTTCCACATATCGCTAAGTTAGATACAACGAAAAAGATGTGGGACACCATTATGAATCTGTACCAGAATGCTACCACGAATCGAAAGTTGATTCTTAGAGAAAAGTTGTAGAATACCCAGAGGAACAAGGGAGAAGACATCACAAGTTGCCTCACTAGGCTTAGACTTGTCAAGGATGAGTTAGAAGCTGTTGGAGATAGTCCAAGTGATGATGAGCTATTCAGGATAGCCCTAAATGGGTTTACTAAGCAATGGGATGTCTTTGTTCAAGTTGTTAGTGGATGAGACACCTTACCGAGTTGGAATCGACTATGGAGTGATTTCACTTAGGAGGAGTTTAGACAAAGCCTTGTCAATGGAGCCATCAGAAAAGTGAGTTGGAACAGGAAAACGTTGCCCTAACAGGTAAAGGAAAGGCGAAGAAAGGATCAAATTCACAAAGTAAGGACCTATCTAAGGTCAAGTGCTTTGGTTGTCACGAGTTTGGCCACTATGTCCAATGATTTCCCGCAAAGGAAGAAGAATGAAAATAAGGGTAAGAAGCATGTGGCAACTTCAACAAGTGTAGATGAGCTCTCTAGTAGATTGGAGGATGAGTGCACTCATAGCTTGTATGGTTAGCTCAACCTCACAAAGTGTTTGGTACATAGATAGTGGGACGTCATTTCATACGACATGAGTTAGAGAGTACTTCTCCAGTTACAAGGAGGAGGACATCAGTATCCAAATTTCTATGGGGAACTTCTCCAAGCTCAACTCAGTTGGGAAAGGGACTGTTCAGTTTCAGAGGGAGAATGGGAAGGTGATTCCCCTTCGTGATGTGTTTTATTTGCCAGGCTTAGGTATGAATCTGATTTCTGTATCTATTCTTTAGGATAAAGGGAATAATGTACTTTTTAGAGGGACACAGGTGTTGATCAAGCATAGGGATTGGAAATCACATGTATCTATTGGAGTAAGGAGTGATCGTCTTTATAGACTGCAGTTTGATACTCCTAAGGCACTCATGAGAAACAATAATCCTAGAGATCGTGGAGAGCTATGACATAGGGGGATGGGCCATATGCATCATGGAGCACTTAAATTTCCTTGTGAGACAATGACAGGTGTTCCTGAGGTGAGCACAGAGCATGATGATGTATGTAAAGGATGTGTGTTGGGGAAGTTTGCAAAAGCATATTTTCTAAGGAGTGACACTAGATCTGAGGGTGTTCTTGATCTAGTACATTCAGATGTAGGTGGACCAATGTCAACGAAGTCCCTCAGAGGGTATGAGTACTATGTTACTTTTATTGATGATTTCTCTAGGAAGACCTAGATATACTTCTTGAAGACCAAGCATGAGGTTTTCAGTCGCTTCTAAGAGTTTAAGACTCTTGTGGAGAACTCGACAGGAAGGAAGATAAAGGTTCTTCGATTAGACAATGGAGGCGACTACAAAGGAAATGAATTCCAGGAGCTCTATACCAGGGAAGGAATCAAGAGAGAGTGGATTGTTCCTTACAATCCATAGCAGAATGGAGTTGCCGAGAGAAAGAACCGGTCCATATCAGAGGCAAAAAGGGCTATGCTACATGATCAAGATATGCCATGATACTTATGGGCAGAGGCATGTAGTACAATAGTGTACATACAAAATAGAGTTCCACATAAGGTACTAGGGAAGATGACACCAAAGGAAACTTTCACTGGGAAAAATCCAGATGTCAGTCACTTCAGGATATTTGGAAGTTTGGCATATTGTCATATTCCACATGATACACGTACCAAGTTAGATCAGACTGCAGAGAGGGGGTACTTTGTTGGGTATAGTGAAATCTCAAAGGCATATCAGATATTTATTCCAAGGACTAGGATGATTATAGTAAGACGTGATGTTAAGTTCATGGAGGATAAGGCTTTTAGGAGGTCTAGAGTGTTGATCTCTAAGTTTTGTTGATCATTAGTGTCCCACACTTAGTCATTTATCTAGGCAGGGTAGTCAGTCATCACTGCAACCAAGCTATCCAGTATAGGCCGAGCAGTAGTCATTGCCGAGAAGATAGTAGTTTCCGAGTTACACAGAAGCCGAGTGAAATTGATCAGTCCATGCCGAGCGCCAGAGTCTTCATGTGCTGAGCAAGATAATTTTGTCATACATGTAAGGAATGGCACAAAATTGAAGGTAAACTATTTTGGGCCAACTTGTTTGAGTATTTAATGTTTTCAGCGGAGTTAATTACGCATTAAATCATTTGATCCAATATGTGGCATGGAGCCAATCAGAAAATTGGAATGCCCAAGCGGCATAAGTATTTGATCTTGATTGTTGATCTAGATCTCAATGCCAGATCCGTAAGGTATATAAGATTTCTTCTTACCCTAATTTTGTAAGGTGTGTGTGCATACAAGAGAGATATGCGAAGGGTTAATTTTTGAATAAGAAGCATAGATCTAGCAGAGAAATAGAGCAGTGAGTAGCAGAGTAAAGTTATACAAGATTATTAGATCAGAGAAGGTATTGAAAAGAGGAGATCCGTCATCAGCATCTGAGTGCATATTGAAGGATCAGATCTTGAGATATTCTAACAAGTGTATCAGGTGAAATCTCTTAACAGAGTGGTTCTAGCAAACCTTTCTAAATCTCTTAGCCGAGCGCTTACTTTGTTGTAATTTTAAATCCTTTTACAAGATAGATTGTAATGATCTGTAGCTCTTAACCGAGCAGAACTTTAATTAGGTAGATCACAAGTTGTGATCAAATTTTGTAGCCTTAACAGACACACTTTATTGCTGCAGTAGTGAATATTTTTGTGGGTGTCATCCCAACCCCAGTTTTACCTTATTGGGTTTCTGGGTTACCAAATTCAGTGTCTTGAGTTATTTATTTTATGTTATGGATGCTACTAGTTGATAGATCAATTATATTTATGGTATGGTTGTGGATCAGTTTGTTTTAAGGGGTAAAAGTTTTAAGATCTAATTCACCCCCCCTCCCAGTATCTTGCTTTCCCATCTTGTATTTCTAACAATTGGTATCAGAGCTCAGTTCTCCTATAAAAGATTTTAATCAGCTTGAGAATACAGATCTTGAGATGGAGGTTTACAAATTGGGTAAAGTCATTGAGAATCAAAAGATTGATATTCAACTAGCATAACATCAACTTGAGACAACAAGACAGAAATTGAAGAAGTCCATGCTAACAAGGAAAGATGTGGCCAAACAAATGAATGACACTCATTATCAGGAAGAAGACACTGCGAATCTATTTCAGAATGGAAATTCTACTGAGAGCGATGCAACAATTTTAGATCTACTGGAAAGGAACAATACATTGTGTGAAGAAGTCAGAAACCTGAAAAGAGAACAAGAAATGCAAACAATAAGACTATGTGAAGTAGTGGAACAGAAGAAGAAAGCAGAAGATGACAAATCTATGGATGAAGAAGACAAAAGAATGATGACTATCAAACTTGATGAAAGGACACATGATGTACAAATTATGACAAACAATCAGGTTGACACGGCGAATCAACTATTACTTGTGAATCAGGAAATCAACAGGAAAGACATGGAAATTGTGAATCTGAGATCTGAGAACAGTAAATTGAAAGATGAATTGAGATCTGAGAAAGAACTTAATGAGAGATTGAACAAACCAAATGAAGATTTGAATTATTTTGAAAATTTGATGGAAGCATCAAGAAGATCTAAGGACTCTCCCTTGACTAGGTCATACTGAGCAACAAACATCTTCTGAGAAAGGAGAATCATCTAAGACTGGTGAAAGGAGGAATGCAAAGACAAAGAACAACAAGCCTGTATGCTACCACTGTGGAAAGCTAGGACACACAACAAACATCTGCCGAAGCATGAATGGTAATTCCAATCCTAAACCTAAGTTCAATGGTTATTTCTTTAACTGTAAGAAGTTTGGACATCAAGCACATGAATGTTGGACAAAGGAAAACAATGCACCTCCCACACCTAGATTCAATGGGTATTGTTACAACTGTCAAAAATTTGGACATAGAGCACAAGATTGTAGATCTAATGCTAAAAAACAATGGACATCAAAGACACAAGCAAAAGAACCAAGGAAAGGCAACACTTATAATTGGGATTACAACACATGTCATAGCTGTCATTACTGTGGTGAGTATGGACATGTTCCAGAAAAATGCATAAAGACACATTTCAGAGAAAAATCTAAGAGTTGGATGAATGGAAGCCTAGTTTGTTATAATTGTCTAAAAATTGGTCATATTAGGAGAGATTTCAAAACAAGGGTACCTGCTCCTACTGTTGAGCAGATTAGAGCACAGATGAACCAGACATGGATAAGAAAAGAAGAACCAAGCAGCAGTGAAGCTACTACAGCTGAGGTCACCCAATCCAATGGATCTGGTGATCACACCATCACCAACTAAGCAAATGAGGTATGTGAGGAACTGTATTTATATTTCACATCTTTCATCAGTTCCTAACATATAAAAATGTAAAAGTCCATATCTGCATATGTAAAGATGCATTAGGACACATTTTGAGACATGTACCGTGAAAAGTCAATATGCACTATAGGTGTCGAGAAACAACCTTATTGTGCACTAAGACCGAGTTCTCTAGTGTATATCGAGTTGGTATGGTTGACCGAGTAAGTTTTGTATGATGACCGAGTAAGTTTTGTATGATGACCGAGTATGGGTTGTGACCGAGATAAGCGACTTTTGTGAGTCGGTCGAGGACAGTTGTATGACACTCACTCAACGGAAAGAACATTTAATGCTAACCTAATTTTGACTATTGGAATTTATATAAAGGAAAGAGACGTTCATTTTCATTCTCACCATACGATTGAGAATTTCACAAAGCGATTGAGTATTTGCGAACTTGATTTCAATAAAGATTTTTTTTTGAAGATTTCTACAGCGTTTCGTCGGCAATCTTGAGTGAATAGTGCAAATTTTGATATCTGCCGAGGTACTCTGTTTGTCGTCTTTGAAACCCTATTTTTGGAAATCATGGCCGCAAGTTCTTCCACAGCAGCTAAGAATATGGAGGATTTGATAAAAGTTCAATTGGTAAGGAGCGACACCTGTGCACCTCCTAATTTCAGGGTAGTTCCTAAAAGCGCCATCCAGGGTGATCTAACTGGAGCCCTATCATCGATTCCACCCAAGGCACTTATGATTCATGATGTTAGGTCGTGTTATATGTGCAAAGTTAGCAAAATTGGAGATCATGAGTTAAGGGAATCCTAACACAAATTGTGTGTAGACGGAGCCCTAAAAGATGAGCATAAACATCTAGTCGAGAGAAGGTTAACTTGTGCCCTAGATTTCCTGAGGGATTTCAAAATGGAATGGATCAAGATTGTCCTTAGCCGTGTACATGACATAAACATATGGCTAGATAATGGACCAGTTAGGATTACAAAGGAAATCATCCACAGGGTAACTGACTATCTAACTATTAACGGGAAGAGAACCATGAGATGTTAGAGTAAGGAGAATATATAAGAATACACCGGAGCTGTCTAGAATAAAAGAGGAATCAAAATCTCAACAATCAAGGATTTGGAGCTTGGTTTTGAAGTCAAGGTTATTTATCGCAAGTTTTATCAGTTGAGCCGACTGGACAGTGTCCCATGTATTGCAGTCGACCAGGCTTGGAAGATTGTGAAGAAGGATCATACTTATGACCTTGCCGAGCTTCAGTTGACACAGCTGGCCAAGAACCTTTCCTCAATCAGAAAGGCAAAGAACTCAATATGTAAGTTCGATTCTCTGCTAGTTTGCATATTTTTCTATATACATAATACATTTCCTACTTTTGGAGATATTGTGTGGAAGACAGACAAACCAATTACACAACAGATCAATGTGCTTATTGAGAAATTAGGCGGTAATTTTAACAATGTGATGGGAACATATTTTGTTGAATTTAAGAAAAAGATTAGATTGAGAAGAAGAATTCCCAGATCACTAGTTGAGAAACACTATGAGGATATTTGTTTCTAGAGATTTTACCTATGTTCAGGCAGTAGTGCCGAGGGTATCATGGCTAAGGCCATTACCTTATGAAGTAAATATTGATGAGACATCTGCAGCTATAAAATCTCTACTAGCAGAGGAGATTGATGGATCAACCAGACGTTTTGGGAATTATGAGGAAGCTAAGTCCAAAATCTCTATGGATTTGAAGGCTAGCACTATGGAGAGGAAAAGGAAAAATATTGTAAAACATTTGAAGAAAATGGTTGGAATAGAGAGTGATGAATAAATAGAGGATGCACCTTTGGTTTTATCAACAGGACATGGAGACGATATGTCTAGTGAAGAAGAGGAGAGTGAACCTGAAGAATATATCACTGTGAAAGCTAAAGGAAAGCAGCCAGTAGTTGCCAAGGAAACTAAACCAAGCCAAGCCAAATCTAAGGCTACCCCTCCTATTGCTAACCGGCTTAGGACCAGGGCATCAAATGTTTCATCTCTTTCCGATACAACAAAATTATATACAAAGAAGAATGCTGGAGAGAGCAACACAAGGAAAAGAAAACACGTTGAAACAAAGGTTGTGCCAAGCCAACTTGAGAAAAGACCGAGGAGAAAACTAATCTTGGAGCAATAAGATGATGAGGAGAAGATAGATACAGATGAACCCAACAACATACCTACAACATCACATAAACCACTGACCAATATTGATGAGGTATGCAAGAACATTAGAAGTACTATTGGATTAGAAGGATTCAAATTTATTAAGTATGAGAAGAAAAGCATAAGATTTAGGAATCACTATTAGATATGATGGGTATATTCAAGATGACACCTGTAGAGATAGGAGACCTTGTCCCCACAAAACTTTATGATATTTTATCACAAAAGTGGCAATATGCATTGATGACTGAAAGACAGATAAGGGAAGGGACGTTAGCTACGGTCATTCTTGGATTAACCAAGAAGAAAATGGGAAAATTCATTGAACAATATCAAAGGAAGTTTATTCCCAAACAAAGAGCCTATGGAATTCTGAAAAATGATGTTGAAGGTGTAGTACAACAAAGCACTAAAATTTGGAAGGAGACTTTTGGGCTATTGACTAAGAAGGAAGATAAGAAAGGTGAAGGCACCTCAGAGCAGAAGGAAATGGAAGAATAGATTACTACTGATCGGGTAGAGACTGAAATGGAACTGGAAGAGAAAACATTCAAAGTGCAAACTGTAGATCTGACAATGGACAGTCCCATTGTCACTGCAATTGAAGATAATAGTAATGTGGATGCCGATGATCATAATGAGCCGGCAGACACAGGTATGCAATCGCCTATTCATGCAACTGAGGCCGAGACAAAGAAAGAAGAAGAAAAGGATGTAACAAATGATAATCCACCTATTTTAGATCTGTGCAAACATTCTTAGATAGTGGAGATAAGATGGAAGAAATTGCAAATAAGCCTATAGAACAAGAGGCTATACAAGTGTTGGTGGATCTACCACACTCTGTATCATCTACTCCAACTGGACCTAAAATTGGGAGTATACCTGATCAGTAGGTAATTTTGACTCAGTTGAAAACTGCAATTGAAATTAATACTGACAAAGAAAATGATATTGAAGAACCCGAGTCGAGTATCAGCTCACCAGAGCTCAAGAAGAAGAAGCTAAACAAGAAGAAGTCACCAAGCTTAAATGTCACATTGGATGAAGTTATTGTGATTCCTAAATGGGATCCAGAGAACTTGTCATATGAGCAGATTCAGACTCTTCAAGACCTATTAAAGAGGAAGAAGAGACAAGAGGAAATGAAGAGGGAGCATAAGCAGAAGCAAGTTCTCCATGATATAAAGGATATTTTTGTTAAAGCTTTTCACATGGAAGATGAAAATCAGGAAGCACCAATTCTGGAACAATTAGCTCACATTGTGCAGAGAGTTAATGATGAGAGCATTGAGGAAAATGAAGAGTTGTTGCAATGGTCCAAGATAAAATTTGAGAACAAAGTCTTGGAGAAGATATCAGAAGAGATTGCTACCAAACAGGTTGAACTTTCTTCTCTTATTGACATTCTTGGGGAAGTTGCAAATAATGTTTATTCTTTGTACAAAAGGTTATGTGATGTAAAATTATTTACAAACGATAATCAACAACTTATTGAGAAGATGCAATTAGATTTAAAGTCAACAGTGAGCTCATTGAGCATGGATGCTAGTTCTAGCTCCATACATTTTGATACGTCGACTCATGCACAAAGGAGGTTAGCCGAGATTATGGCTGAAGATGGCCGAATAAGGGCCAAATTGATAACAATTCAGACTAACTTGATACCTCATCTGGAGGTTATTCAGAAGGAACTTGTAGCTGCAAGTGAATTAGTCAAGAGAGGTTCTCATCTCTCTATTGCAGATAGTTTGGTAAGTCTAGCTGTTGAGCTAGAAATTAAGTTACACGTTATGAAGTTTGTTAAGGATAGTTGGGATACAACGTTTGCATTGATATTACAACTTCATAAGACATTTTTGGATAAATATAACTTAACCCCTATAGCTATGAGTGACAAAAATAAGGGGGAAACATATAAGGAAATAGAGAAAGATGTGCAACAACAGGCATAATTTTTTTTTTGGCATATACACTATGTAAATATTTTATGCAGTCCAAGGTATAATCTTAGGGGGAGTATGTTGTGTACTTAGGAAAATTTTGTGGATATAAAGAAATGATAAGTGTTTTTGCCACTAATATCAAAGGGGGAGATTGTTGATCTCTAAGTTTTGTTGATTATTATTGTCCCACACTTAGTCATTTATCCAGGAAAGGTAGTCGGTCATCACTGTGACCGAGCTATCCCGTATAGGCTGAGAAGTAGTCATTGTCGAGCATATAGTAGTTTCCAAGTTACACAGAAGCCGATTGAAATTGATCAGTCCATGCCGAGCGCCAGAGTCTTCATGTGTCGAGCAAGACAATTTTGTCATACATGTCAGGAATGACACAAACTTGAAGGTAAACTATTTTGGGCCGACTTGTTTGAGTATTTAATGTTTTTAACAGATTTAATTAGGCATTAAATCATTTGATTCAATACATGGTATGGAGCCAATTAGAAAATTGGAATGCCCAAGCGGCATAAGTATTTGATCTTGATCGTTGATCTATATCTCAATGCCAGATCTATAAGGTATATAAGATTGCTTCTTACCCTAATTTTGTAAGGTGTGTGTGCATACAAGAGAGCTATGCGAAGGGTTAATTTTTGAATAAGAAGCATAGATCTAGCAGAGAAATAGAGTAGTGAGCAGCAGAGTAAAGTTATATCAGATTATTAGATCATAGAAGGTATTGAAAAGAGGAGATCCATCATCAACATCTGAGTGCATATTGAGGATAAGATCTTGAGATATTCTAACAAGTGTATCAGGTGAAATCTCTTAACAGAGTGGTTCTAGCAGACCTTTCTAAATCTCTTAGCCAAGTGCTTACTTTGTTGTAAGTTTAAAACCTTTTACAAGGTAGATTGTAATGATCTGTAGCTCTTAACCGGGTAGACCTTTAATCAAGTAGATCACAAGTTGTGATCAAATTTTGTAGCCCTAACAGGCACACTTTATTGATGCAGTAGTGAAGATTTTTGTGGGTGTCATCCCCACCCCAATTTTACCTTATTGGGTTTCTGGGTTACCAAATTTTGTGTCTTCAGTTATTTATTTTATGTTCTAGATGCTACTAGTTGATAGATAAATTATATTTATGATATGGTTGTGGATCAGTTTATTTTAAGGGGTAAAAGTTTTAAGATTTGATTCACCCCCCCCCCCTCTCAGTATCTTGCTTTCCCATCTTGTATTTCTAACATAGAGATTTGCNAAAAGTTTTAAGATTTGATTCCCCCCCCCCCCCTCTCAGTATCTTGCTTTCCCATCTTGTATTTCTAACATAGAGATTTGCCAGCAGAAGATCAGAGTAAGTAGACGATAGAAGCTCCAAGAGTAGCTCAACTGAGTCAAGGGAAAAAAATCTCAAGTATAGTTACTAGTACAAGTGTAGGCTCAGGTGGTGAGAGTTCACAGAGTATGGAGCAACTGATGCAATTGGAAATGCATCAAGAATATATGGAGGTTTATATCTCATCCTCTACAATTGGCTACTGGAACCGTGAGGTTCAACAAAGGGATACTCAGGAGTTTTTGGGAACTCCTAGGAGGAGTACACGATTAAGGAAACAACTAGCCAAGTTCAATGACTATGTGGATTTAGTCAGTCGGTTGGTAGATAGTGAGCCTTCAAGTTATTAGGAGGTTGCACAACATCAGGTGTGGCAAGATGCGATGGTTGAGGAATATACCTCAATAATGAAGAACGATGTGTGGGAGGTAGTGCCTTGACCAACAGACAGGGCAGTGGTTGGATCACGCTAGATCTACGAGATCAAGGACAGTGCAGATGGTAGCATCAAGAAATACAAGACAAGGTTCATGGAAAAGGGGTTCTCTCAGAAAGAGGGAATATACTATGAGGAGACATTTTCTCCTGTGGCCAGGTATACTTCAATACGAGCTGAGATCTTATTTGTAGCTCAAATGAGATGGTGGATCCATCAAATGGATGTCAAGACAATATTTCTTAATGGTGAGTTGAAGGAGGAGGTATACATAGAGCAACCAGAAGTCTTTGTAGCACACAACAAAGAAACTCACATGTGCATATTTAAGGGAGTTGAGTACGTGATCAAATATGTTCGAGGTGAAGGTATCAAGTTGATAGGCTATACTGATGCAGATTGGGCAGGCAGTTCAACGGACAAGAGAAGCACTTCTGGGTTTTGTTTCAGTTTGGGATCGGGAGTTTTCTCTTGGTTCAGCAGGAAGAAGAAGTCTGTGGCTTTGAGTTCTGTAGAAGAAGAATACATAGCATCTAGCATGGTGACGTGAATCCATATGGCTTTGGAAGTTGCTATTGGCCTTGTTTGGTCAAAGAGTTGAGACTATTGTGATACACTGTGACAATCAGAGTTGCATCAAGTTGTCTAAGAATCCAGTGTTTCATGATAAGTCTAAACATATAGACATCAAGTATCACTTCATCATGGATTGCGTACAACGGGGGATTGTTCAGCTACAATACATACCTGCAGAGGAGCAGGTAGCAAACATTCTGACTAAGGCATTGGGGAAGGAAAATTTCATCTTCTTCAAAGATAAGTTGGGTGTCCTACATAACAAATTCCTCGCTAAGAGGGAGTATTAGTTTGTTAGCTTGGACAGTTGTCCCACCATTTTCTAACAATAATTAATTAATTATTAATTAATTGTTTGATTCCCCTAGGTGACAACTTGCAACTAATTATTTGACTGGTTGTTGGGTTGTAATTTATCTTAGTCGTGGATTGAGAATTGATCTCGGTCGTTGGTTTACCAAAGAGGGTAGTATAAAAGGGGGTCTAGGGGCATTTGGAGAGACATCAAAAGTTAGAGAGCATTTGCAGTGTTAGCAAATGAGTTTGCACAGATAGAAAACAATCTTGCATTGTTAGGAAGGGTGCAGTGATAGCGTTGGGGATAGCAGTGGAGGAATATCAGTAGGAGGAGTTGGGAGATTGTCGAAGTTCTGCCAGTGAGAGGCAAGGAATTTTTTATCTCTTAATTTTCTAAAGATTAATATATATTTCTCATCTACAGTACTGGTTTTCCCTTCGGGGTTTTTCCAGGGACAATTTGTCCAAAAATATTGTGTTATTGTGTTGGATATTTCTTTCCGTATTTTATTGGTGAAGTTGCAGTTGTTTTATTTTTCAATATTAAGATGTGAATTAGTTTTCCATAGTTAAATAATATTTATAAGATAGGAGATTAATAATCAGTGCCTGCAATAGAATTTTCGCATTAAGGCGTATCAAAAGAACAACTCGAGCTATTGTAATGTATTCACAGAACTATCAAATAACATTTGTCTTTTAAAGTCTGGGATTTTCTCTGGGTCTCTGATAGAATCGTAACTATCTAGCATAGAGATTGGTGTTTGCGTAATTTTTCTTGAGTTCATTTTTTATCTATTTAATTAAGGCAGGACGCATCTGTTGTAGCCATGTTAAAAATGTGTTTGGTTTCAAGATTCAAAGAACTTTCTTGGCCGTTACATAGAATTGATAGATTCTTCTGAGTAGAGCCTGTCATAACGAAATAGATGTGGGGAAAGTCGCTCCTTACAAAATTTGATTCTTTCTAGTTTGAACCATTTTTTATTTTTGGATGTTTGTTTCAAGACAAAACTATCGTGAGTGTTTCCCATAACACAGGGAAAAGATTGTGATTGGCGTGGAAGAGCTAGAGATGGGAATTGACAGATCTCATAGTTACTATTGTGGTTTTCTATACTGAAAACAAGAACATGGTGGCTTCAACATCATCGAGTTAAACTAAAATTCATCTATGAGTAGTTTCCACATACCAGGTTAGAATTAAAGATCGTTCATTATTATATTTTTTGGACTCTGAAACTGTACCTTAGCTTCTCTAGCTCATTAATGTAAGAATCCAATTCAAATTATGTTATATGCGAAAAATGATGTTTAGAATTGGTATTGTGTAAACAGTTAGGATAGAATCAACATTGCATTGTTCACTCCCTTATAATGTAAAAATATGAATTTTCATATGAATATCAAATCACGGCTGGTTTGAACTGAACAAACAACAAGCACTTCCTTGCAACAAACCCATTATGGAAACAATTAAACCGTTTGATAGAATGTTTGGTAGTTGAATTGGTGAGGAGCAAAATATTTGGTAGAAATTGAGGCAACTCTTTATAGTGGAACCAGTGCAGACCTGGGATTGATGTTGTTATTATTTTATGGACAAGGTTTTGGTTTTTGGCTGTTTAATTCTGATAACAATGTTCCTTTTATCAATAATTTAAGGAATCAATAGTTACTCATTGCATCTTCTCAAGGAAGAATATGAGGTTACATGGCTCTTTAAATTTATTACTATTGTATATTGGAAAAGATTTGGTGGATTCCAGTTTGGAAAAGGACAAAATGAAGACAATGGCAGATCAGAAGAGAAGAGTGATCTTTTCTCAATAGAATTCAATGATACATGTTAAATGGTGAACAACTAAGGGACTTGTAGAAAGAAAATGAAATATGGAATTGACTCTATGTAATAGGAATAGGATCGCATTTGGAGTCCATGAATTTTCTTGATGGCATCCTGTCTAAGTTGGATGAATTATATTTATATTTGTCCAAAGTAGACTAGTCAGATTAGAGCCTTCTAAATTGGGCTTTGTAGCTCTCAATGTTTGCTTTGGTCTAACATGAATAATTGAAACATCCTTGTGGTGAGACTTGCAGTTGATTCTTGTATTTGTCCAAAGTAGACTAGTCAGATTAGAACCTTATAATGATGACATATTGAAGAAGATTCTACACTTGATTGTGGATAGCCTACATGGATTACATGATGTGAAAGCCCCTACTTTTGGTAAGATGGCTAAGATTTTAGAAATTATGGCAAGAACTAACCCATTTAACATTATGTTGGACCTCAAATGTGATAAATTTATTCTACAAATGTTTCAATGCTTCCTAACTTAAATTAGAAAACATCATCCAACCAATGTGAGAGCTTGCATGCAAACTATTATGTCCTTAATCTTAGACGAGGATTATGACATCAACAAGTAATTGCAATCAGATTTTTTGGCCATGTAGAGGAAGGAGCTGACTATATCACCTATTGCTTATGAGTTTTCCAAAAGATTGGTTGAGCATAAAATATACGAGGAGCCTTTTCATCCTCTCTCTAAAAAATTGGCGTGTATAATTTAATCTGAATCCTCTAGCTAGTATATCATAATAGAGCCTTGAATGAGCACTCATAGGATCCTCCAGAAATCTTGTAGTGTGATGGTGTCCTCTCTAGTAGGTAGATGGAATGATGATGTGTCGCGATGCGACCGCTTGAGAAAAACCATGATCATCCCATTGTGTGTGTGAATAGAAGGTCACTCATGCACCCAATCCAGACAATTATCCTTCCACAACTAGCCACTCATGATTTGTCTTCTAGGCATGCAATTCCATCATATCAGGATAATTCTATCACTATCCAAATGGAGGCACCATAACCTGCATCCACAGATCTTGTGTCATCTCATAATCTTATCCAGTTAATCCTAACCTTTATTCCTATCCTTAGCCATCAAGGTCACCTTATCTCTTTCTTAGCCATAGGCCCCCTTTAGCCCTCCCCTAGAGCACGTACTTGGGCCCATTTTCCCATCCTTTTCTTTTTCCCTCCACCCATTGGCTCTCTTAATCAGAGACACAGATTGCTAGGCGCATTCACTAACTAGCCCATATGTCGATCGATGTATGTGTTTCTTTTGTGCTCTTAGCCCCCAACCCAAGTAGTGTAGAGGTGTCAATATCATGATCAACACTTATGCCTATGCTTAACCCCCAATCAATGTTTGCACTTGTACTAATTCTCTGATTAGCGCTTGTGCAAATGTTAATCCCTTGATAAATGTTTCCACCCCGCTACCCTAATGCATGCATTTGTTTCCCTAATAATTTTACCTTTGCACTAATCTAGGAAAGTAAAAGGTGGGATAAGGTACATATCACGTCCCCATACTCTTTTGGTTGCTGGAATCACCTCATGCACACGCCTAGATGGCCATGCTCTTGTTGGTTCTTCATCCTCTTATGTTAGGATTAAGTAATACTGAGAAGGGAGGATGAATCAATATTAAAACACTTTAAAATTAAAATGATCAAATTCCAACTTAACCAGATAATTGCTGAAATGAAAAGAACATAAACACAAAGCACACAACTCATAACACCATGAATTTGTTCTCGAGGAAACCCTGGCCAAGGGAAACTCGAGTGGAGATGGTGTTGGAAAGTGACATTTTTGGTATAGTATGAGACACTTATGGGTTTTCATTTATGGCAACACATCTGGTATATTGATCACTAGGAATGAAGTTCAGTTTTCGAGATACAGTCTTCAAAATGACTAAGTACAGAAGCAGAAATACAGAGTATAACAATATTGTTTTGGATATAAAAGATCAAGTATGACATTTTATGACTCACAAGCTTAGAGGAAGATATTATGGAGTATGTATGACCTCCACCTAAGATCGATTTGGCTTTGGTGATGATTGCAAAGAGTTAGAATGATTTGAAGACATGCGTAGACAACAAAACAACGTAACATAGCAGTTGAACAAGTAGCGATGAATCAAGGAGTATGTCGTGGAATCCTGGAAAGCTAAGTTGGATTATGATTTTGGATAACCTATATTTTGGTTATGTAAGCGCACCGACTTTGTATTTACTCTTTACATTATTAATTCTATTTTGTATTGAGAGCCGACTATGTGATAATAATTAAGAGAGCTGACTTGATGATGATAATGATATATATATACATACATACATATATATATATATATATATATATATATATATATATATATATATATGAAGACTTTTTGTAAAGTGAAGATATGATATGATGAGATAAGGAAATATATGTATGTATGCGAATGGTAGATGCGAGATTAGAGGTTGACAAAGATCATTATAGAGATATGACTGGAACTACCTAAGCATTGAAGATTCTTCTTTTGTTCATTACTGAGAACACTTTGTAACAAAAAATTTTTTTGTAAGAGCTGTAAGCTCAGTTGGCCCCTAAGAGGGTGTTGTATACCTTTAACGGGGTTGTTATTCCTTTAACAAGGAAATTTACTATGTAATATTCATCTCCTAACAGGGATAGGTCTCCTAATAGGTACATTATACTTTAGTGCATGCTTGTGGGTACCATCCCACTGGGGTTTTCCCTTGGCCAGGGTTTCTTGGACAACAAATAATGGTGTTATGAGTTTTGTGTTATTTGCTCATGTTCTTTTCATTTCTGTAAGCTTATAGTTTATTTGGAATTGGTTTAAATTTAATTTAAAGTGTTGTAATATTGATTCACCCCCTCTTAGTATTACTCAATCCTAACAATTGGTATTAGAGCTATTAGCCCTTGGAGAGAAAGTCTAATAGCTTAAGGGAGATCAAAACGGATTCAAAAAATTTGCAAGAGAACTTTGAAGCAACAGTTGAAGACCTTGATAAAGAAAAAGCAGAAAATGGTGACTTAAGATTCAATTTAAGAAAAGCTGAGGGATTCATCAAGAAACTAAAGGATCATCTTGAACTTTCGAGAAATCAAAGACAAGATCTTATGGTTCAGATAAAAGAAGATTCATACAATGATCATTCAGATCAAATAAAGCAACTTGAACAAGAGAATGATACTTTGAAGATTGAGAATGAGACAATGGCTAAAGAGATTCAACAAGAAAAGAATGCTAAAAAAAAAGACTGGAGAAGCTTTGAAATATGTTAATATTCTGATGGGATAAATGAAGATTGACCTTGATCATTACAAGAACAAGTATCTAGAATTGGAGAAATATAATCAGATCATAAAAGGTGAACTTGTTGAGACAAAGAAACATATTGAGAAACTTCACATGAGAAGTGACTTGATCGATAAACAAAGAGACAGACAGAAACCTAAAGGTGATATGACTAGTATTGGCTTCAATGAAGCTCAATGTACTAAGAATCAAGAAGAAGAATTTTATGCGAAGATTGATGGAGGAAAACATATTCTTGAAGAACCTAAAGAATAGATCATACCTTTCACAGGTAGATGTTTTGGATGTAACAAGTTTGGACTCATGAAGAGAGATTGCAGAGGTAATACCCCTTTCAGAACTTTTTCCGGTTATTGTTTTAATTGCAATGCATATGGGCACAAGAAAGCAGAATGCAAAAAACTTGATCAATCTAGAAACATACAATATTACACCAGAGAAGAATCAACAGCAAAGATCACATGTTACAAATGTAATAGCCTTGGACACATTGCAAGGAATTGTAAGTTGCAAGTTAATCATAGTAGAAGACCTCCTATATGCTAAAAATGTAACAATCCATGTCATATAGCAAATTTTTGTAGATATAATGGAGTAAATAATAGAAGAGTACCACCACCTATAGATACAAAAAAGAATGACAGTGATACTGGTAAGAGTGTTGCATAATACAAGAGTGATTTTGACAATTGTTTCAAGAAAGTAGAAGATAACAACAGTGGTAAGATATGGAGCGTCAAAGAGTCTAATGAGATATTGGTTCAGGGAGAGACAGTAGATGCTACTGGATCTTTGCCTGATGCTAACAAAGTAGAATCAGCCTAAATGGATGAGCATGGCCTTAGGGGATCATTGGATGAGCACAACAGAATATATCCAACCCTTGATTCTGAGGAGTAAACTCCAACGAGCTTAGTTGTGATATGAGAAGATATCATATAACTTATATCTATAAGCGCAACATTGGACGATGCATATTATGTGATCGCGGGATTTACAATTGACTGGACAGTGTATGATGCTAAGTATATTGGGTAATGTGCATTTTACACTTAAAGATGAATAAAAGGACATCTGAGATACCTATTTCTTCACTATTTAAAGAGCATTGACCTAAGGAGAACAAAGATCATAAAGTATCAGACTATCTAACAACTATATTGCGTGATCGATCGAAGCGGGAATTTAGAATTCAACATAATTGAGGTATTTACATCATCTACTCATACAGAAGTTATGGATGAACCTTTGATTTATGATGTTGTACATCAAACTAGATACAAATTTAAGAAATATCTATTTAAGTCTTGTGAAGAAGACCCTGAGGATAATTTTCTCAGACACTGCACGACGTCTTGCATGTGGAGGATATTAGGGCATACATTCATTGCAAGTATGATATACTGGGTGTTGATGAGATTTCTACAGAAATGGAATACATGATTGATAATGTAAAAATGAAGGATGAATACAAATACATAGACGACCTAAGCATTATGAAAATATTGGATCTATATGAGTTCAATGAAGATGAATGGTTCAAAATCCTACTTAGAAGAGTCCATGATCAGTTCATCTGGATAGGAGAGAAACATATAAAGATATGTAGTCAATTGATTCATGAGATAACTGGGTTAGAAAACACTAGAGTTATCCCTGTGGCTGAGAAGAACATAAAGAAACAAGTTCAAACCCTAACACGTTCTAAAAGCGATAGGTGAGCTATGACAGTGAATGATATTTTCTTACAGGATGTGAGATTGATTGCTATGATACTTGGATACAAATTCTACTACAACAATAGACCTAATTCAATTTTTGCAAGAGTCATTATGATGGCTTACAAGATGGTAAAGGAAAACACTAAATATAACCTATAAGAGGTTCGAGCACAACAATTCTTAGAGAATGTAAAGCTAATTAAGAAAGATAAATCTAAGACCTTTAGATTTGGATCACTCCTAGTTCATATGTATATCCAAATTGAGCACAAGTTTCCAGGCATGCACCCTAGAGCATGGAGAGAAGGGATACCTAATGGTATTCAGACATCATAGAACTATCAAAGGCAAAACAACACAAGGGTTGATGGTGAACTGTTTGGCATGATCAAAATTCTTCAGAGGCAAATGAAAGAATGTGTCAGAATTCCTGAAGAGTTAGTTGAAAAATACAAGTATACAATTTGTTTCATGGTTGAAACTGATTGTGTATGCTTTGAGGCAGTTGTACCTAGGAAGAAATGGAGTTGCCCTATGGGTTATGAAGTCAGTTCAGAAGTTCTAACTATGCAGATTGAACATGTGTTGGCATCTGAAGTAGATAAATTTGAGGAGAGATGGGGCACCTATGAAGAAAAACCAGCTAAAGTCAGAGAAGAACAGACAAGAGGTATGAGGAAAATAAAAGTAGAAAACATTATTGATGATTATGGAGCTAAGGAAGATTTAACCAAATAAGAGATGAGAGAAGTAAGGAAGAAGATAACAGAGAGATATTTTGGTTTGCCAAGAACTGCTACTGTAGCCCTTCCACCTCTAGAGATTGAGAAGGTAACTAGTCCACCTTCTACAATAATTGATGTAACCACCCCTTCACCACCACAAAAGACATCGCAGGAAGAGATCGTAAAGCTAGTACCTCAGAGAAACACAAGATCCACTAAACCGGATTCACCTCCTAAGGAACATAGAACTAAAGGAGAAGAGAAGAAAGATAAAAAAGAGACCACATGTGACAGACATGTGTGGAAGCCTGATTTGAAGATGTTGGAGAAGAGAGCTATTGAGCAAGGAAAGCTAGTTTCAGTGAGAAAATACTATGACAGGTATGAGGAATCTGATAAAATAAAGATTAAAGACATAGTAGTAAATCATTTACTTCTTTTCAAGAAGAATCTACTAGAGTTAGAGGGAAGTATACCAAAGGAATTATATGGTAGACTGGAAATAAGAAAACAACTTGCACACATTGAAGATGAGGCTATACGGAATCAAGCTATTGACGAAATGTTGCCAGTAGTTTCAATACAAGAGCGAGAAATAAAAACTAATGCACTCAAACCCTTATTGAGAACCAAATAAATATTAGTAAGAATTATGAGCAGGAAGTATGAAGAATTTTTAGAAGAGACTCAGAAGGCATTAGATCAAATACTTATGAGTGATATTCCTGAGAATACACCACCTCCTAAACATACTACGCCTACACCTATAGGAATTGGTGAATGTTCTAAGGCAACTGAGGTAAGTGTTGAGAAGAGAAAAGATGTCATGCAACTAGATTTCTATGTTTCTAGTGTGCTTGTGACCCTTGACACTTCACTTGATGAGAAGGACCCATCTACAAAAAGCATTGACAACACAGTGGCAGAAGAAGTGGTAGAACATGAAGAGGAAGAAAAGAAAGAGGAAGAACAGAAAGAGGAAGAGCAGAAAGTTGAATTAGAACAGAGAAATGAGATAGATGCAACAAAAAAAGAAGAGGCACAGTTGAGGTAAAACATGAACCTGACACATCTACTACTCTATTGTTGGCAAGTAAGGATAAAAATTTAAGTACTGATGTTGACAGTATGGATGAGGATGAATTGATGAGACTCTCCTTCATCGCATTCACAAAAGAAAAAGAAATATCTAAGCAGAAAGGAGATAAGAAGACTAAGGTAATCACTACAATAGTTAATACTATGAAAAAACTTCTCCTAGTACCTATTGTCTTTCAAGCAAAGGATGAAGTAGAAAATATGAGTTTGGCACTAGATGACTTTGATAGTCACTATGAGTCTTTAGTGAAGATTGCTGAAAAAAAGGTAGAGAAGAGTTATGAAGAGAAGAATCTAGCCCTATTAGGATCTGAATATTACATTAGTACATTTCCCTATTAAAGGAATACAAAACCCCGTTAAAGGTATACACTGAGCTCACTGCTCATACAATTAGAAATGTCTCTGTTACAATAATTTATCAAAATGAACATAAACAAGCATCTTCTATGCTTAATTAGTTCCAGTTGTAGTTCCCATCACCATCTGTCTAATTCTGACATCACAATGCATCCATTCATTCGTTCATATACCATACATACTTCGCTTCTCAAAATCTCTTCATATATATACTTTATTACATACCTAGTTGGCTCCCAAATACATCACAAAATGGAAACAACACTTATACGAAAAGTAAGTACAAAGTCGATGATCAAACACTACCAAAATATAGGTAATACCCAATCCAAATCCAACATAGCACGTTTAGATTCCATGTTACACTCCCTTAATCATCGCGACCATTGAATTGCTCTATCTCATTGTATCACTGTCTTCATATGACTTCAAACATATGTATCTTTTATCTCTAAACTCCAAAACTCAAGTGACCTTAACTGAAGGTCTAACATACTCCAAAATAGCTTCCTCTAATCTCATATGCCTTCATTCATCATATAAAGCATTAACTTCCCAAAATTGTACTCATGTACCCTGTAAATTGCTTTCTCGACTATTATTTTTACAAGCCTTAACTCCAAAACTGTGTTCCACTCCAAGCGATCATTCATAATTGATGTGTTTCCATAAATGACAACCCTAATGTATTCTTGAAAACTCCTGAGTGAGCCACTTTCCAACATCCTATTCTTAAAGCTTCTTTATTTGTATTATGAGTGTGAAAATGACCCCTTGTAGGCCCCCCATAGCCTACTCATAGCCCTCTCCTTGTCCCTCCTTTTCATTTTTGGCCCACATGTGTTCGACATTTCTTTTTCGTCACCCTTTTGACCATGAAAATTAACCTTTTATCCCATTCTAGCCTCCTTCCCTTTTCCCCTTCCTTTTCAAGAAATTACCTCCTGCCAATTTCTCAAGGGGGCATATACCCCTTCCATTATCACCTCTTTGAAGCGACCTCTTTGACTACCATCCTCCCTATCAAGGAATCTTCTTCTCTTCTTTGATGCAATGTCATTTTCAGGCACCGCATCAAGGAAAGGCAAAATGTAGATGCCTAAAATTTTCCTTCTATGATTTTATTAATTTATACTGACCTAGGCCTTGTAATTAATTGAATTTTATTTAATTAATTACTATATCCTAATAATATAATTAATTTTAATAACTAATTATATTATTATTTCATTTTAATCCAATACTATAATTAGTTTTAATAAATTAATTACACTATGCCCCTTAGCCAATATTCAAATAATTTAATTATTTGAGTGTTTCCTCTTTCTCCTCCTAATCCCATGGTTTAGTTAATTCTAAATTAATTAATCTAATTCTTAGCTTAAACACCCTAGCCTAGCCTATAAATCACTCTAAAATCCTATCCACTAATTAATCCTAGATTAATTAGGCTAATTTCATCATTCCTAACCTCATTAACATTTCCCTCAATTTTTAATAGTCTCATACATGTGTGAGCACATCTCCAACTTTGAATTCACCAACCTTCCATAAATAGATATCATCCTCTTACATATTTATCGCCTATAGTTTTCTTAAGCCACCCTAGTCTTACATTATCTCCCACTTGGAATTTATTGTTCATCCTTCCCAAGGTTACTCACACGTGTGAGAAACACTCACCCTTGTATGGTCAACTACCCTTTCATATTTGGCATCCACCTCCTCAATCCAAACACATCCTATCCCTCCATTCAAATTTGACCTCAACCATCCATTTCCCTCCAAGTCCTATAAATAGGAGCCTCTGTTAATGTCATAAGGCACTAAGGGGGGAAGGGGGGGGGGGGGGGAATAAGTGNGGGGGGGGGGGGGTGAATAAGTGTGATTGCAGATTTACAAAATATTTTCATCAACTTCCACAGTAACCAACATGCAAAGCTAAAGATAACATAAAAACATATCAAAACATACACCCATGAAATCAACACAATAAAAACAATATTTTATCGTGGAAACTCTAGTTAGAGGGGAAAACCACGGTGGGAATTGTCACCCAGAAATCTAACTAGTGCACCAATAAATATTTCCCAGTTAGAAGCATTACAACCACCCTGTTAAGGGCATACCCGGTTAAGAGTATCTCTAGCTCTGTTAAAAGCTAATACAAAAGTCATGTTAAGAACTACCCAGTTAAGGGATTTATAACTCCTTCTTAGAGTCTCCCTATTAGAGGATTTAGTCTTCAGACCTGTTAGGATCTTGCATACCCTGTTAGGAGCAACCTTGTTAAAGGATTTTGATCACAAGCCAGTTAGGACTTGTCTTGAGAATAAACTAAAATAAGCTGATCTAAAAGTAGCACTCTCTTCTTGAAAGATCCACTTTAGCACTACTCAAATCACTTCTTTTCACATACAAACATTCACTACAACTACTATAATCATCGCATAAACTCACTCTCTTCTTCATCCTTTGATTTCATCACTTATATACACTTTTAGGTTGGTGGGATAACCCTAAAATGTGTTACCTGAGTTGACCTCCAAAACCTAATTAAAATCCATAAGAAATCATGCCAACATAGGAAATTAAACTCGTCAAGCTTGACCCTCATCAATACAATTCTCAAATAAAACAATCTTTGAGACGTAATTGATCTCTACCTCAATTTCATTACCTTGACTTGACCGGTTGACTATTCTTTCCGATATCACAGGGGTTTGCCTCAAATATCCAACTGTGTGTTGAATCAGCTTACACAATTATAGATGTAGATAAATAAAACTCTATAGATACTTCCTATAAGATTGCATCATTTAAACCTTTAGATTATCACTTCACACTAAAATCACCATCCTAGACTGTATAAACACCGATATAGTAAACACTTAGAAAAATCCTTGCTAAAACATCATCATCATCGATATCTCTGATATGTCTTGTAAGGTAGACTTATTTCCAAAAATTACAACACTACAACATTCTGCACATGATCTAGGACATGATCATCTTCATCATATTCCAACAATATCCCCCTTTGGCATTGATGGCAACACTTAGAAATTTTTTTCTAAGTGTCTGACTAAGAAAAATAAAAAATATACAAGTACAGAGAAAAAATTTAGGATTACTCCCCCTATGGTAATTACAAATTGATCATGCAAGATAATAGACCATACCATGTCTGTACTGTACCCTCATACGAAATACTTAGCCTAAATTTTCACTACTATCTTCTCCCTGATTAGACTCCTCTTATCTACTCCCACTTACTATCTTCTCCCTAACTAGACTCCTCTTATCTACTCCACTTACTATCTTCTCCCCCTTTGACAACAATGACAAAGGTGTAACAATAAAATATCAAAATAAAATTGTATTTAGAAAGTAGTATATACTGATTATAATCTACTAAATACATCACCAAAATTGGTCTTTAAGGCCCGTACATCATTCTCCCATATCTTCGTGAGATGTTTAGTAAGCACTATCTGACCGGTTAGTAGATTGAATATTTCTTCCAATGCATCCATTGTACTCATATTATGTAGAGTTGATATCACTGCTGCATCTTTAACACCTTTCTGCAAAATTTCCAACTTTGGAATCAATAGACGCTGCAACTCTAACAATACTAAGACCCTTTTCTCCTGCTCATTTTGATAATTTTTGAGCTTATGATTAATATTTCTCATTAGTGCTCCAAAAATTGTAATGGCTTCTTTCACTAGATCAAAATTTCCTACTAAATTTTGTAGTTCTTGTTGAGCTTCAACTCTTTTCTTCTCAAGATCATTCAAAAACTGTGAGAAATAAAAAATAGTAGTAAGAATCCTACCACCTTCTATCAAAGCTTGTTTCACTTTTTTAGTCTCAACTATCAATTTTCCTCTGTGAAGTGTAATCTTCTGGACTAACTTCGTTGATTTATTTATTTCATAGTCCTTCTCTTCCTTTAATGTTGTTGTGTCCTCTAGAATTTGTATTTGTTGACTTGCAACTGTTACCAATTGACCCAATTGTTCAATAGGTGCAATATTCTCATCATAGGTTGCTTCAGGCATAAGATCAAACAATATATATCTTGCATTATGTATAATTTGTGCCTCCTTCTTTTGATCTCTTATGCCCTTTGACTTAATGACCATGGCAACATTCATTAACTCTGATGGGATCACTGTACTAAGATCTAATGGCCCTTGAATGACTGGTATGTCATTCTCATCCATTTTATAAATTTTTTTTATGTACAATAGACATAGAACATATTAACTTTTACTTTCCTCTATCTATTTTCAACTCCTTTTGTGGTTCTTGCTTCTCTTGTTCTCCTTCCTTCTACACATCCTCATTATGTGCAAGCACTTTCTTCTCCTTTTTTTCTGCTTCACTGGTTTCCTCTATTGTTGGTTCTAATTGTTTCTCACTGGTAGGAACCTTATTCATCACTTGTGTTGTTCATTTGTCCACCTGTTCCTCTGTTGTGGACCTTTTTTCTTCATGAATGTCCAAGACAAGTACATCACCTATGCTGTCTATGGTGTCCTTGAGCTCATCTAAATAACCATTATCAACTGTGACCTTCACACCATCGATTGTCCATCCTTCATCAGTTTGTATAATCATAGGTTCATTATCATCTTTTCCTTTCTCCTCTTCATCTTTTTCTTGATCATCTTTCTTCTCTTCTTCAAGACCGGAGAATTTCTTCAAAATTCTCATTGTTTCTTCTTGCACTAATTCAGAGTCACTAATCAGTAATCTTATAGTTCTTGGCTTAGTCTTGAGCTCAGGTCTAACCTTCTTAAGTGTCTCTTGAATTTCCTCTTTAGACATCTCTGGTTGTAATTGGACTAATTTATATTCAATTTTTTCCTTATCTTCCTTCAAAACTATTCACCACCTAGCTTCTATCTTAGCATACAGAGATGGAGGAATGTGTCCTTGTAGTTCTATAAGTGCTTTACTTAAATTGTGTATGCTGAACGAAACTCCATCCTCAATCTTCCTCTAATCTTCTTCATTGACTTTGTCATGTAATTTTCTAACTCCAACAAGTAATCCCCACTTCTTAAAATTTCAACAATATAATCAACAGGAATGAATTTACCAAAATCAGGTAAGTAGATTTTGTGGTAGGGGGTCTTACTACCTTTGATCATTTTCCACTTGCCTTCATCTTCTTCTATTCTTCATCAGAATCAATACCTTCCTCTTCTTCGGCTTCTTCTTCAGTCTTATAAAATATTTGAGCCTTCTCCTTTTTCCTTTTACCTGTGGTCTCCTTTACCTTTGAGGGTATTGGTTGAGTAGGATTTTTCTTCTTCATTACTAGTGCCTTTTTTAGAGGAGTGGATTTCTCCTTCTTCAATGTGACTTTGGCACTTCTTGTTTTTCTATCGATAGGGGCACTACTGGTTGTAGAAGAAATAACTTCTACATCGTCTGCTGCTATAGTTTCTACTCCTGATGTTCCTGCTTGCTCTGCAACATGTTTGGCTATGGATTTTTTGATACTTTCTTAAGTGAAGCCTTTCTTTAATGCAAATTCTTCAACCTCTTTTCTTATCTTTGTCTCAATCACTGGTTTGGTTAACTTGCTGTGTTCTTCCATATTCTTCTCTTCATAAGTTCCAAATCTAGGTTTATTTGGATCTACCAGTTTAGAGAGTAAGTTTTCAACATGTAATATTACAATATCACCTTCTACTTCATATCTCATGGGCATAGCCCAAGATGTTCTAGGCACTACTGCCTCCATTTGACAGGTGTCAGTATCAACCATGAAGCATATATCATTCTTTAATTTTTCAACAATATATCCTCACTAGTAGAATTGGCACCTGTTTTCGACAAACAATTGGTCAAATTTTCTACCAATATTGGTGGAATGATCGACAAATGGTCTTGTCGCTATTTTTCTAGTCAAAATTTTGACACATCGTTGTTAAGGTCGAATGTTCTATGCCAATCTTGGTCAAAATTGAATTTTTCAATTGCAAAGTTTATGCGTCGAACATTCAACCAATGTCGATCAAAATGTTTGGCCCATCTGACCAGGATGCCAAAACCACATGCTAAATTTTGACACAAAATGATCGATATGTAGACCAGTCTTGGTAAGGGTTTTGACCAAACTGCGTCAAAATTTCAACCAATATGGAATGTTAAAAATAAACACCTGAAGATAAGTATCCAGAGTAATCACCAACAGATCCTGGTCGGTGATTAGTCTAGATATTTATCTTCAGGTGTTACTTTGCATTAATATATATGGCTGTGTGTTTTGTTATCTATTCAGATATCTATTTCTTATTCGGATTGGTTGAATGTATTTTTCTCTTCTTATTAAATATTGATCCTTATGGATTAAAATAAGAGATAAGTTTCCAATCCTACTCCATATTGATCCTTATTCCATTAATCCTTCCTTAATTCCTATGCTCCCTTTATGTAGATCACAACTGTCTTATATCTTGGAACAAAACTTACTATGGTTACCTTCCTAATGATGATGCCTTCTTCCATGCCTTCAACAAATGACTCTCCCTCCTATTTATATCTTCGTGAAGGGAGTCACAACATTTCATTATTGCAACCTTTAAAGAAAGTCACAACCCTTCATCTTGAAAAACTAACCGCAAGGCACCTTTATAATGTAGAATTGCAACCATGTCTAGAATTTAGATGATCAAAGCTAATTTGAATTGCATATGATGATACCATGCATTAGATATTAACAAATATTCAGTGATCATGAACCATTTCATGGGTTATGGAGAATATTTTTTAAAAATGTTTTTTCCTTAGAAACCTTTCTGTAAGACAGACATTTTCAGAAGAAAAAAAATTGCCATGAATTTTTCCAAGTCGAATATGATTTAAAAATGTGATTTGGAAAATCCAAGATAAATCAATTATCGAAGCACCACACCTAATAAAAGAATCTAATAGCATCATTCACAATGATCCACGCATCGCCCTAAGAAAGTTATAATACTGGTACCAATGAATATTTAATGCAAAGATAAAGTTTTCGAGGGTATGCCTCAATCATCTAACCAAATATTGTCAAATCGGCACACCTAATAGAAAAATCCGCTTAGACCATTCACAATTCACAATTGGAAGTAGAAAATAGTAATGATAGAATTATGATCACACATGAAGGAGACCTTATTAGCATGGTGAGAGCACATTGAAAGTATGCTACGTTAGTGACATTATTTCTTTGGTTATCCTATTTGCGTGAAGGTTTTTTTAAGTGGGGACAGGTATGGTGAGTTGTAATTGGGTTCCTAGAAGTAAAATATAAAGGGGCAAGGTTCTCAATCAGGTTGGCAAGAGCAAAAGAGAATCTCTGATTGGTGATTCTAAGGTGCATTTAGGATATGTGTGAGGTGTTTTGGGAGAAAGAGGATTAGATTTTAGCAACAAGGAGAGATTTTGTTGCAAATTTGTGCCTTTGCTTGCTTAAAAAGGTGATTCATACCTAACCAATTTGAAGACATGGAAATAGCGAAGGACACAGAATATATCTGAGTGATGAAGAGTCTAATGGAAAATCATGTTGAAAGAGAAGATTCCACACCCTCCCTAATGAAACAAGAGGAAAAGAACAAGGATTTTGAAGCTTTGAAAAGAGAAATGGCAGTATTGAGGCTATATCGTTGTTATATGGGTAAGGTATAGCAGGCTTATGTGCTTCACATGATAATAAGAGACTTTAAGTGAGAAGTGATTACAACATTTTAGTGTTCTATAGCGGTTCTATTCACATGACCAAACATTGTAGGGGGTTCAATAATGGAATCCATCTCCCATCATTGGCAGACTCTGCAAACTACTAGCAAGCGTAAGGAGGCTTAAGGGGAGTAATTGGCATTGTACAGGTGTGCAAACCAATGGTGGGCATGCTTGCAAACAGAGGGAAAATAAGGGGGTGTGTAGGGTTTAATTTTTATGCATACATTTGATGGCTTATTGTTTGGTGTTCTTAGTTTTTGGAGATATATAGTATTTGGAATTTTTCTGCTTGCCTCGTTTCCTCAGTAGAAACAGGTAATGAATCAACAATTGCTATTCCGGGAGTAAAGATAACTTCTATTCCGGTCTCAACAACTCAAGGTGGTGTAGAGAAAGACTCATGTTCAAATTGAGCTTCAAAGCATCCTAAAGACTATAATTTGGACAATTAAATATCGAAACATGGCTTTAATACCAACTAATAATGTGTTGCTGATGAAGGTAGGTTTAGATTCCAAACAAAGATTGAAAATATCATAATCACACCAAAGAATAAATTCATTTTGCTAAGTTATGGATATTTATTTACTTGAGGATATTTAAATCATTAGATGAATACCACCATATGTAACAGTTTAAAAGTACTATGTACAAGTACAAGCCAAAACTATGCTTCAACAACAAATACTACTAAAGAAAACTTACAGTTATACTAGATAATAAATTCCACCAAAACAAAATTCACCATGATAAACTACTCATTTACACTAAAAATGTAAGGGACATTTAAGTTATTCATCAAATGTCAATGTTATGCTCAGTTATACTTGAATTAGTATTACCTAGTTGTGAAGGGGTTCTGTTTCTCAAGAAATAATCTCCTGCAAACTCAAAATTATAAATGATGTAGCAACAATTGGGTCTATATTCATGTGTGGAAATGCTGCATGCCCACCTTTCCCATCTATTGTTACTTCAAATGTAGCTCCAGCAGCACATACTGTAATTAAATTGCACATATCTGAAATCTCTTTCCATTTGTCAGCAAGGAGACTTCAACAACCAACTTATAACAAATCTTCAAATGGAACAACAATCAGAAAGGACCACCCAATCATTATCACTAGAATATCATGAAAACAACAAAAAAGAATGAGAATAGAAAACGATAGATGGGAAAGGTGGGCATGCAAATATTGAGATTTAGACTGCTGTACAAAGGAGGAAAGTGTCAAATCTCATTCCCTAGGGGCCCCCACTAGACTAAACAACCTGTGATATTTGTTGGAACTAGAAAGGTGCTAACTACTCTTTTATTATTTAAAGTTTGTCATTTGTATCTACTTGGGTAGCTTTGAGTTATAGTCACCCATACTTGCACCATGTGATTCAACTTAATTAGCAAGATTTATTTGAGGGATTTATGCTTGTGTGCATGCTATCTGCCATCTGTTTAGAATTTCATGGAATGGTTTGATGTTATAATACCAAATTAGATCTATAAGTTGACTTCCCTGAAAGTTATAATACCAAAGTAGATCTATAAGTTAACTTGAGTGATTAGGGTAGGATTGGGTAGCTTTCTAATATGGTTTTGTACTCGGTTGTTATTGTTTGTTAGTTTGGTTTTATAATAGGAGATTGATATTGTCCATGTTATTTGTCATTTGTTTAAAGAAAACATTGCACATATCTGAAATCTCATTCGATTTGTCAGAAAGGAGATTTCAACGACCAACTTATAACAAATCTTCAAATGGAACAACAATTAGAAAGGACCGCCCAATCATTATCACTAGAATATCATGAAAACAACAAAAAAGAATGAGAATAATATACATACTTTATCTCATCATTGACAAGATTTTGCATTGCATTGGCATACACTTGGCTCAATAGGCCTTCACCACCCCTCTGTTTCATCAAAAATATGTAGAACAAAGAATCAATACACTCTCATTAGTTGTGATATGAGAAGAGAATAATAGTCCTATGTAATGTCCCTTTTTGTCGCAATTTGGGATTGATCCTTAGAAATGTAAGTTGTTACAATTATTTTCCATCTTAATATTTCTTTATTTTGATTTTTTATTTGAGAGTGCTCGATAGATACTAAGTGCATACAAAGGCAATATTGTAAATTTGTAGTACTTTCATGTATCATTCTGGGAGTAAAGATTGATGCCAATGTTTTTTTTATTCAAAATGATATGTCATGTATTTATGGATGAAATTGATGCGCAAATAATTTCATTGTTGCATCCTTTCTTGAAGCATTAGATGATTTTGTTGCAAAGAATCCATAAACAAGTAGTATAGTTGATTCATTACCTGTTTCTACTGAGGAAACTCAATTTTTTCAAGACCAATTACCATACTAAGAATAATTACAAAACATGAACATTTTATGTTACAAATATAACTACACACATCATGAAATCACACTCAATTTGCATAGAAGTAAGCTGACAAATAGAGTTGATGAATTTTTCATTTAATATGTTACAAAATAAGAAACTATGTTAATAATACATAACAAACAAACCTTTGTTTCCTTCTTTGTAATTGATAGTAGAAGAGAGAGCATCAAGGTGATATCTAGGTTGCCTTGGAAGTATTGAGATTTCCTACGCTACTTTGTTGAAGGAGCTCAAACCATCACAAAGGATCTAGCATTAGATGACAACACTCATGATGGATTATATTTATAATTGTATACTCGTAAATAATGATAATGATTGTTAATGTTGCATACTTAAGCCATATAAATTGATTCACAACTTTCAATTTTTAATTTTCTACAAACACAATAATTTTTTAATGGCCATGGCAAAGCCATCATCTACCACATGTCCCATGTACATGACATGTGGAAGTATTGACAAGCTAGGTGGATTTTTTATGAATGCTACGTGCAAATTACATATTGTTAACATATATTACTACTTTGTGTGAGGAAATGGGAGTCCAAAGGAGCTGATTTAACACTTCACCTGCTCAAAAACACAAACCAATGAAATAATTCAGATTAGGCCAAGAGAGGTTGATGCATTCAAGAAGAGAATACTTACACAAAATGAAGCCGAATCATGCCTAAAAAGTTGACTATTGGCCCTTCCAATTTTTTATTTGATAGTTTCCTGACAATGCCACATTCAAAATGCACTTATGAGCAAAGACCTAGAACTAATGAAATTGATTAAATAATGAAGGTATGTTAGTTTGAGCTTCACTTGGTTTCGAGAATACTTTAATATTCTCTACTTAACAAGGCTAACCACATGAAGGTGGAATCTCATCTGGCCTCGCCCCCCCTCCCCCTAACATCAATCTAAATTCCCCATTAGCATCTAATTACACACTTCATTCATCCATTTATGAACTATAACATTCAATCAATACAATCACATAACATTCATTAATATGATATAACATT
>MU228494.1:918580-938464 GCA_018584345.1 Thuja plicata | reverse complement strand
CTATTTTCTGTATGCATGGTATATGGCTGCAATATCATTGTTAAAGTAGTTAACGAATATGAAATTGTAAGGATTTAAAAGAATTTGCACAATACTTTCCTTTAGAGATTAGTGTAGGAAGTTGTTTGCGCACCTGGGTTTCCTTACAAAATTGACCTCAAATGTATTAGTGCCTAGAATCCTTTCCCTTTGATGCATCCTACTCTGAAAATCCATGAATTATCCCCAAACCTTTTCATTAAAACCATTTCCCAGTAATCTAATACAATTATTCAATTGAACTACCATTGGTGTACCCTCTATCACCAGTACATTTCACCCCTATTTTCAACCTAAATTATCGACGAGGCATTATATTTATTTTTCTTGGTCGGATTAGAGAAGGAAAATTTTGATTTTTGTTTTAAATTAATGCCCGTGTTCATCAGAATTCTGACGAACACCCATGTTAGTCTGAATTCCGATGAACATGGGCATTACTTAAAAAAAAGAGATATCTATTCATTATATTTCCTTACGCACAGTAGTCAAAGACCGTGGAGGGCACGGAGGGTGGAAGAAGTGAGGGCACAAAGGCTGGTGAGGGCTCACAGGTAAGATATACAATTTCATGATACCAATTTTATTTTATTGTTTAATCTGTTGATCCACCCCTATTCCCCGCGTGATCGATGCCCTATTGCCTCTCCTCCTTTTCAAGATGTAAAAAAACCATATCGACCGGGCCGGATAACAACTATCATATTTTTTCTTCAATCTAAAATGATCTTGTAAGTTCTATAACTCATCTAAAAACCTATTGGCACCCATGAGGCTATTCCTAAGTATTTAAAATATTTATTGAGGTTTACAAAATTTATATTGCCATATTCTTTTCTTTTTGTGAAGTGAGGGCACGGAGGCCGGTGAGGGATCATAGGTAAGATCTACAATTTCATGATACCAATTTGATTTTATTATTTAATATGTTGATCCACCCCTATTCCCTGCATGATAGATGCCCTACTACCTCTCCTCTTCAAGATGTAAAAAAACCATATCGATCGGGCTGGATAAAAACTACCATATTTTTTTCTTCAATCTAAAATGATCTTATAAGTTCTATAACTTGCCTAAAAACCTATTGGCAACCATGAGGATATTCCTAAGTATACTTTCAGGGTGGATTTATAATTGGGTACAAGGCATACATTATGGATAAAGGGATTGATGATGATTCCTACAAGGAAGATGTACGTACACTTGTTAGGGTTCAAGGGACTCGTCTAGATAATATGCAAGCACTTCAAGTTGATTTGATAAGATAGGATTACAACTGAAAGGTTGCAGGCTTGAATGATTTTCAACTTTTTAAAACAAAGTGGAAAATTTTCTATTGCTAAAACATAACATGTTTCTCAACACAATAACAAGAGCCAATTTACAAAATTCATATAGATTATTATGTATCTCCACTTAGAAAATTATTTGGTTAAAAAAGGAGCACATTTACAAATTCATCCCTGCTGATTGCAAAGGCTCAACTCCTATTATGACAAGGACAGGTTGGGACCTGATGTAGAGCATCATGGAAATCCAAGAAAAATCCTAAATCAACCAAGGAGTTCCAGTCATCAACTCAACATAACCAACATATTAGAGGCATAATCATATACAATCAACCACATCAACATAGTTAACATGAACTTCTTTAATAGGATCTTCAATCCTTCTATCATCCACACATCCATTATTGCTCCAAGGACTTTCATATGTCAATAGAAAACATTACCCAGATTACATAAACATCTAATCAATTAATTCATTTCTCCCAAGGAGTACATTAATCTAGTAGTTCATACTACACTTTAGGTCTTACCATTGCAATCTACACTCAAAGCCAACAACTCACCATGTTCATTACCTTTTACTCTAAAAGTCTCCACCATTAAGGTCCTTTCACATAACCTTTCAAGTGCCTTCACATTGTACCTATACTTCACTTGGAATATTTCCAAG
This sequence comes from Thuja plicata, assembly GCA_018584345.1. Classification (NCBI taxonomy): domain Eukaryota; kingdom Viridiplantae; phylum Streptophyta; class Pinopsida; order Cupressales; family Cupressaceae; genus Thuja; species Thuja plicata. Next base: position 936,466 of record MU228494.1, on the reverse strand, counting down.
AAGTCTTATCTTCGTCTCTAAAATCCTTGTATGTTGACCACATCTCAAACGAACCCTGCTGCTCACACATGAGGATCTCAATGTTCATGTTAGTAACCATATTGATGAAGCCTAAAATAATTACACTATGAACTCTAATCACAACAAAAGGATAAATATCATCAATTATATTCATATTCTGATCAAAAATAGCAACAATCACCCTTAACCAGTCCTTACCAAATCCTTTTCTATTCAACCAACCAAAAACTCCCCACAAGTAACAAATAACTAATCTAGCGACAAAGATGTGATGTGGTTGTAATTGTTCTTACACGTGCAAATTTCATTTCAAATGACCTTAACAAATAAAAAAGTTTCCACTATGATAATCACCATCCATATAAATCTTATCACAATTCAAACTTTTATAGGTATTCACTATCATTGTTTAAAGACAATTAGACTATACCTATTGAACCAGACCTTCAAAACTTAATGGATTCATTATCCATGTTTGTCACATATTTTAAATACATCACTGTGCCATTATCAAACCATTATTTTCCATCCACAAAGAATATAAAATTAATATACTCCAGAATTTAAGTTGCACTTGCAAACCACAAAAATTTTAGTGGAAGAGCCCACTAGGGAATCGGTTTTCTCAAACAAATTGAAACCTTTTAAATCCAAACCAGTTCTATTTGAAATATATGTGAGTGGACTAGGAAACTCCAAAGGATCTTAAATTTTGAACGGTTGTAAACAAAGTTACTATCAAACCCTCACACAGTCCTCTAATATTGGGTGGATAAAAGTCAGCCATATCACTACATACCTGTCAAGGAATTTGCAGAGGATTTCAAGTCATTTCATATTGCCAAGTGTATCACAGAAGAGTTATCAAATCCTTTTGACAGAAAACTGAACCATCCTGCTTCTCTTACATATGCCAAATATGGCATTGGTAGAATGAACATGTTCAAAGCTTTCTTCTCTTGAGAAGTATTGCTAATGAATAGAAACTTTATTGTCTACATGTTTAAGTTTGGACAGGTGATTCACTTGGATCCAAAATTTGGAAAGCTCAAGCGTTCCTTGTTTTTTTCATCTTATGAGAGAAAGGAGAATGAATCATGATAGACAAATATACAGATTGCAGTTGTTGGGGTCATCACAATGACTCTATTTTTTCACACTGAAATGCACCAGAGGAACATTAGTGATGGAAATCTCTACATGGGAGCCATGTTTTTTGGTCTAGTCAATATGATGTTTGATGTATTTCCAGAAAATGTCAATGACAGTTTTCTGCCTTCCAGTTTTCTACAAGCAAAGAGAGGACCTATTCTATCCAGCTTGGACTTATGAATTACCTACATGGATAGTGAAGATCCCAATTTCCTTTCTAGGAGCATTCATTTTGGTTTCTGTTACATACTATGTTATTGGATTTGCACCAGAAGTTGAGAGGTAACTCTTGTAATTCTATGTTTTTGCTTCATAGACAATGTTGGATGCATAGGAATCTTACAGATCCACTTACAAGTGGTCTATAGTTCTTTTTAAATAAGAAGCTATAGCTAACAGAGTTTTGCAATGTATTATTGTATATGAATGAAGAATTTATGGTTTTGAGTCTTTTAGCTCTCATCTCAATTCCAATAATCATCACCTTTTTATTCTACAATTCTAGTTTTTGTATAATAAATTTTCCTCTTTCATTTCTTCATCTTCTTTCCTCTTCTATCTTCGTCTTTTGGCCAACCATTTACCAATAGTCAAATGAAGCTATAACTATTCATACATTTCAATATCTACATTATTCTCACTACTCCAAGTTTCTTGAACGTTGATCCAAATTGCAAATATATTGTATTTTGTCTACAAAGAAATAAATTTAACCATAGCCTAAATCACCTGTCATTAAGGCACCATCCACCATAAAAAAACCTATTCCACATTACATTCAATGTCAACATCTTCCAATCATTACAAGTTTTTAGCATATGTATCATGTTGGCAACAACAATTGTCAATCAGATTTACAAATTAAACTTACACACAACAATACAAAGATATGAAGGATTCATTCTAAACAAGACATTGTAAGGTCATTTTCCCTTGTATGTTGATCCACCCAACAACTTCATTATACTGTTGAGGAAATACTTAAAACAAATAAAATTATCTAGTTAGAGGGTAGTGAATAAATTCATTGTACCTCTGACTATCATCAAGTTTCCTACAGGATTGATGGACGTCCAAACATAATCTCACTGTTGCAGGTAGCCTTATTTCATTTGCATGAGTAGCCTTATTTCATTTGCAGGTAGCTTTATTTCATTTGCATGAGTGCGCATGTTTGAAAGGGGGTTTTATTTCAAAAATTTGAAATCAGTTTCTTTATATTGGCACACACCTTTATTAAGGGTTTGTACTTCAAATTTTGAAGGAAATTTTGATGTCCATGGTCTCACACTTGGTAACAAGTATTTTATTCAAAATTGGAAAACAAATTATGTTATTTAGGTGCACGGTAATTCTCATTGAATTTTGTCAAGTGTTCCTTGAGTGAGGATTTGCAATCATTAAATTCAGGTTCATTGAATTTTTGCTAAAGCACTTAAGGTTTTCTAACAAATTTCCAATTTTCATAATCAATTATACTCAACAGGGAATCAATGAAAGACTGAAATCAGATGAAAATATGTATAAGTTTCTTACAAATTTGTAAAATAGTGCCAACTCAAATATTGTATGAGATGTTACAAGGCAATTTTTAGCTTCTTCTCTAGGTGAGAAGTTTGTTGTAGTATGTACTTTGAGTGCTTACCTCTATTTCTTTTTCAATATTATATTAAGGGGTCTTCATTAACAGATTAAAATAGAACCTTCAATTACTACCTCTTCCTTTGGCTCCTCGTCTGAGGTAGAAGGAACTCCACAAGGGTTGTTAACATTGCCTTTGTTGAACTCAAAAAGAGAACTTATATAGTCACAAATAGTTGGTTCTAAATCCTTTGGCGTCTTTCCTGGTTATATGTGCTCCTTAATATTGGCTTTGAATTTTGTGAGCAACTTTCTATATTTTTCATTGTTTACAAATTTAAACTTAGTTTTTAAGGTAAACACCCTCAGAATTTTGGTAGTGATAGCGAAAATAAACTAAAGCTCTGAAACCACTTCGAACGCTATTAAATTATTTGTAGAAAAGTAAATACAAAAAATATTGAATGTTTTCTTGGTCATAAACCACGTTATTGGTTTTAATTATTATATGTTAATCATTTTAGAATCTCTCTTTGCAATTTGTTTGGAAGCTTGTCTTTCATATGTGAAATAGGGGGCACCCACTCATACAATAGTACTTAATAGTCAGAAAGGAAGCTTTAGTTTACTCATTCCTTAGTCGTTATTATCGAAGGTTCTTGAAACATAACCAGCAATACCAAAAGAATAGGCTTAGTCCAAAAATCCTATGACAAACCTAATAATATGTTGTGCTTAGGCTCTTAACAACCTCTTACCAAATGAAAAACTATTCAAGTTGATACTATTTATTGGGCCTATTTGTATCACATTAGCCATAAGCTGTCATATTAAATGCAAATTTATATCTAAATAATTTAACCGGGGATTATCCACTCTTACAAGGTTCTCTTGCCTCTTAGATCTATCTCTAGATTTAATTTTAGTTTTTAATTTTTCATTATAATGGTTGGGGGTCATTTTAGAACTGTTGTATTTGCAAACTCTAGTATGAGTTTTTGTTACTTTGTTATGAATATTTTTCTCCATGGTTTTGAATTAAAAACAATTTCAACTTACTATCTTATAGTAAACCTTGAATGTGTGACCTTGCTTTGAAACCTTGAATGTTTTGATTTTCTATTTCAATTTTAGTAAATGACAAGAGATAAGCATCATGACATGGTAAGAGCCTATCCAAATATTGAGCCTATACAGTAGATCACTGACCTGGTATCCTCAAACCGGATGTGTACTCCCTATTTCTTCCCTTGATGGCAGAAATGGATCTTCAATGTGCTTACAAAACTAGTCCCCCTTGCAGGTGACCTGTAACTGATAGATAAATTTGTAATCTCTAGCCACAAGTTTCTACAAAGAGAACACTTTTTTGTTTTTTTCCTTATATCCAATTTATTGTTCCAACACCAAGAAAGAAGTTCTAAAAATAAAAGAACAAACACATGATCAATTGATTGAATTTGAATACTTGCCTTTTATCTTTCTTGATCTTCTCCAAGTTCTGGAATAATTGATCTCTCATTGCAGGCCATAGATCATATTCAACATCTTCTATTATCATTTTGTATGCATAATGGATTACAACACCGAGCACACTGTTGATCCTGTTGGAGTGATGGACGTTGTATCCTATCACCATTGATGCAAAATATCACATTTAGGTCAAGGATGTCATTGATTGTCATCGCTCTCGTCCCACTTAGACTTGGTTTAGTCTGTGACTACATCCTTTGGAATTGACCTAAGTACCAGTACTTCTTCAGTTGCACAAAGCCCTATAACAACATATATTGTCTCTTTTGTGATCTTGTGTGGATAGTCAACCGTATAAACTGGTCATGCAATCAACTTAATACACATCTAACTTGATCTTCTTCAAATTCATCTGGGAAGTTGATGGCATGAGAAAAACCCATGTCTGCAACCACTTGGTGCTCATCCTTCAACATGAAATCCTTACACAGCTCTGTATAATGATTCAAAATGTGAAGAGCCTAAATCTTAAAACTTACAATGGATATAAGATCACACATATTCAATGTACATCACACTGTAGAGCATGCTGGATAGGGAACCCTTTGGATAATCTTCAACTGATTTGAAGGGATGCCACTTAAACTCGGGTCTAGGCCTCTTAGTAATCTCTATAATGATCAGTGTATCCATTTTCAAACATAAAATTCAAGCTCAGAAGATGAAATAAATATCTTTCCAACCACCACTTGATGAAACTCTAAACCCCCATTGTTAATTTCACACAATCACTACAAAATCTTCAAATACTCACCTTGAATGTTGTCAAATCACTAAAAAATTTCTTCTGTATCTCTGTGTCTTCTCTTCTAAAGTGTAGGTGCACAATAATACATACAAATTTTTGTTTATCTACCTTCTCTCTACTGCATTAATGACATCATTGGTTGCTAACAAAACATCATATAATTTCTACAAATCTTGTTAGCGGTCAACCAAATCTTCATGCGATCAAACAAAAACTTCATTCCATAAATTACAATAACCATATGCAAATATAACTTACTGCACAAGAATCTTGGGGGTCTTCAATAGATTCAACAATGTTTTCTCCCCCTAAGTCAATGATGACTTAGTTAGATGAAGAATTCTCCACACCTGGTGAAGATGTGGTGTCTTTTGATGGTTTGTCTTCACTCTTCTTTGTCCAAATCTTCTTCATCTAATTCCTGGTCCCTTCAACATTCATAATCCGCTTTCCCTTTTGCTTTTCTGGTTAATTAACTTGTTGGTTCATCTTATTGTTTCTTTCTTTACAATTCCTTGCAATGTGTCCTATCTTATGAAAATGAAAACACGCCATACCTGTTAATCTTCATGGTCCTCCATTTCCTCTACATATCCTCAATCTACAGTTAACAACCATGTTTCCATAATTGTGACAATGTGAGCATCTAACATTCCACTAGTTCTCATTCTAATAAGGACTTGATAAGTTGATTTGTGACCATTGATTGTTCATTCTTGTCCTGCACTCATTATCTCTAGGTCCATATTTGTTGCAATTATAACAATAACCTTGAAAATTACTTGGTCTAGCACTAGATCTAACACTTGGAATACTAGATTTGACATTTGTCTTGCAAACATTAACAGTATGTCCAACCTTATGACATTTAAAGAAAACTTGTTTATAAGATCTCTTACCATATTTTGTTGGGGTTACCTTTGGTATACCGTGGTTTTTCTCTCTAAAAAGGGTTTATCGTGGTCTTTCCCTCTAAAAAGGAAGGATGGAGAAGAGAGTGAGTTAAGGGAAAAGGGTATACCTAAGAGTGTATAGCCGGTTAAGAGTATCTCTAGCCCTGTTAAAAGATAATACAAAATTCCTATTAAGAACTACCCAGTTAAGGGATTTATAACTTCTTCTGAGAGTCACCCTGTTAGAGGATTTAGTCTTTAGATTTGTTAGGACCCTGCATACCCTGTTAGGAGTACCCTTGTTAGAGGATTTTGATCACAAGTCGATTAAGACTTGTCTTTAGAATAAACTCAAATAAACTGATATGAAAGCAACACTCTCTGCTTGAAAGATCCACTTCAGCACTGCTCAAATCACTTCTTTGCACATGCAAACATTCAGTGCAACTTATATAATAATCGCATCAACTCACTCTCTTATCTATCTTTCGATTTCATAACTTATATACAGTTTTAGGTCGGTGGGATACCCCTAAAATGTGTTACTTGAGTCGACCTCCAAATCCTAATTAAAATCCATAAGAAATCTTGCCAACATAGGAATTAAACTCCTCAAGGTCAGCCGTCAATAATATAATTCTCAAATAAAACAATCTTTGACACATAACTGATCGCTACCTTGATTTCATCACCTTGACATGACTGGTTGACCGTTCTTGCCGATATCACTTGTGTTTGCCTCAAATCTCCAACTGTACATTGAATCAACTTGCATGATCATAAATGTAGATAAATATAACTCTATAAATACTTCCTGTAAGATCACATCGTCTAAAACCTTCATATTATCACCACACACTAAAATCACCATCCCAGACTGTATAAACACCGATACACTGAACACTTAGAAATATCCTTGCTAAAACACCATCATCACCAGTATCTCTGATCTGTCTTGTAAACTAGACTTGTTTCCAGTAATGAAAACACTACAAAATTGTCCACATGATCTAGGACATGATCATCTTCATCAGATTCTAACATCCTCTCCCTATGCATTTTATCAATTATCAATTGCATTGTTATTATGCCAAAATCACTCTAGAACTTTTAGTGTTTCATTTGCAATCTAGAAACCATTAGGTGTTCCATTTCATAGTTAGAATCATATCATGATTAGCATGATTTTGCATTCAAATCAATTAGTTTGCACTCAGATCTTCCATTTAGAGTCCACATTAGATTCATCCATCATCCATTTAGGAATCATTTGGGGATTTTCATTGTTGTGTTTGTAGAGCATACCCACATATATGTGCATCAAATGAGAAAATTAATGGAGTAGGGTGCCTACATTTAGCTCAAAGGTATGAGAGGATTTTGGTTAGATTAGTGTATTTATTTGAATATTGTTTGCATTAACTAACCTCTCATATTTTCTCATATACATGTTCAAGCTTTATATCTTGATAGTTCTTAATGACCCATGCCTAGGACACATAGTAGCATGGAGGAGCCCAAATACAATAGCATTGAACAATTTTTAGGAGTGTTCACCCTTGTGAGGCATGTCAATGCACATCCCCATGTTTTACACGATCCGGTCCCACATGGTATGGATAGAGTTCTTCTCCGAAGACATTATGGGACCCAATTTCAATGGAAGATTTATGACAAGTGGTAGAAGAAGATTGTTCAATGCAGTAGATGAATTAGTGGGTTTTCTTCTAATAATGGTGATTTAGTTTAGTAAAGCACAACTAGAGCCCATGCCACAGGAATGAAAAATTAATAATGAAAAATATTTGGCATGGAGATAATTGTATCTATTGTAATAATTAAATGATTGTCTTTCCATCATGTAATAAAATAGGGGTTTATCTATAAAACCCCAATTTGTAATGTAAGAAAGGAGGAACACCAGAGAGAACTTGGAAGATAGTTTTGAAAGTTGAACTCTTCAATTTTTGGCTAAGAGAGCCCATTTTTTATCATTCTAAATGTATTTGATAACATTTTTTAATTGTGACTTGATTTCCAACCTTAGCATGTTTTCCCTTTATAACATATGGAAATTGGGCCTTTGTTTCCTTTCTTCTTTTGTTTATCAAGGTGTCATATGATGATTTTCATTATGTCTAGTCCAGTTTACTTATGTCAGACTCTTTGTCTTTCATTTATCCTTAAAAACAATGGATCATGTAGTCTTTTTACTCTTCAATTGTCCTCTAAAATGGATGATGAATTGTAGTTAATTCCCCTAAATGGTTATTTTTCATGAAATCTAAGAGGCATGAGTTTTTAATAGACATCTATAGGAACTATTTTTGTCTGAGTAAGGGGAACACTTTAATTTGCCTCTTGTTTGGAATCCACTCAGAAATAGTATTTTTTTATCATGTCCTTTTTAAAAAGTCATACATCCCTCTGGGAGATACGTTCCTTTATTCATATCCATGTAGATGCTTCCCATGGTTAGGATTTGAATATTACACTTTATATCTTAGTTACTTCACGAGTTATGTTCTCCTTTCCAACAATGAAGGGTTTGTGGCATATTGTATTTTATTTTATAATGGTGACAAATCCTCGAGTTTGAAGAGTCCAGGGTGTTGTGAACACTATCTGAAGAGGTTTTTTTTTTAATTTATGTAAAATCTTTACATTGGTGCATCACCCCCTTAGCCTAGCTTCTTAATTGTGAAAGGTATTCTTTCCCTTTCCAAATCCCAAATGAATGAAGAGTCAAATTCTAAAATCCCAAAGGTTGTTTCACAGGGGCTCATCAAGTTTCACTCCTATGAAACTTCCCGACTGTCCTTATTTAGGCGCGAGCCTCTTAGGGATCAACAATTACAATTGTAACAAGCAACCCATTGATGATGTCATTGGTCTTACCAAAGATGAATCTATGGTATAGTTTAGGCTATCTAAATGGTTTTATGCTGAGATTAACCTCATTTGTGTAAGACTACAAGATATCCAAAGAAGATTGGAGAGAGTTGAAGGTGAGGCTAGTCATGTGAAAAGAAAGGAGGAAAATTCCAAAATATTGTCCATTTTGGAGAAGGTTGCTATGGACATTAATATTTTGAGGAATGATTTTGAATGTAAAATAAAAAATATTAATGGAACTACCTACACAGTGCATCCAAAATTTTAAACAGTGTTCAAAGTAAGCCAATCTTTTATCCAAAATAGCATTGAAGGGCTTTGGATGCTTAGTGATGAAGTTATGAACCTAAAAAAATGGATTAGGAGAAGAAAGGTAGTGCCATTGGTTCCAAAATCGGTGATGCTAGTAAATATTTTGATTAAAAAAATTGAAATAAATTTTAGATTTGTTTGATTGATAAACATGAATTTGATACCTTTGTCCAAAATTTTCAAATAGAATAAAGGTTGGATAAAAACCTCAAGAAATCATAAGCATAATATCAAAAATCTATCTACAAGATCTTTAAATCATTCAAGAATTTTTTAGAATAATTTCCTCTTTATATTAAACCAAATCAATCTCCTAATCTTCTTTGAAATTATAAAGTAAACTTAAAATCAAAACTCTAGATCTTCATATTCTACACTTTAGAAGTTATTTTATCTCTACATTGACTATTATCTTAACAATGACATAAACATTTACTTATAACACTAAATACAAATATGCTTAACATAGCCTTTTTTTTATAGTAAAAAATAGTCTTATTTTTATCTTATTAATTTAATATTTAACTATTGATCATATTTTAGTGGTTACTTTTGGCGTCTTGCTTTTTTGAGTCTTGTTTTTCTAATTGGTATTCTACTATAGTGTTCTATTGCAACTATTAAGGTGTACCTTTTTCACATCACATTTTAAAATGTTATCTAATAGTCAAATTTATTGACAATCATCAATCTCTTGTAGCAATTATCATCACACAACTACCAACAAAAGATTTCCCACAATAGCTAATGTAAAATTATATATTCTCTTATAACAAATCCATGTTCCTTCAAATAAGAAATTCACAAATAATGTACAGGCTCCCTTTTCATAAAAAAACCATCCAAGAATCCTTGTTTGAACCTATAACAATTGTGTATTATATTCAACAAAAAATTACACAAATACAAAGAAAGATCAAAGTTTTTTTAGGTTGGGTGGGGGGGTGCAAATCAGGCGGTGAACTTCCTTTCCAAATAAGCCGGTGGTCAATCTGAATGCATCAAGTACTGGAGTGATATTCAAAGAAAAAAAACTGAAAGGGCTTTTGCTGGCACAGCGTACCCGAGTGAGAGACGACAGTTTTCGCCCTAGTTCTTCAAAGCCTTTGAAGGTGTGAGAAGACGACGGTTTTTTCCCTGGTTCTTTGAAGGCTTTGAAGGTGTGAGCACGGTTTTATTCTGTTTGATTTCATTTACAATAAGTCATTGTGAGGGCTAAACTGAGGGAAGACGAATGAATTTAGGGATTTTTCTCAGAGGTGGAAATGATCTGCCCAGGAAGGGTTTGAACTCAATCTGCACATTAGCCGGCAGAATGACATTTTCGTCAACAAGAAACCACATAAAAACGAGAAACCATACACCATCGTCCGTCGCAGGGTATTTATACACAGTCTGTTGACAGGGGTTTCAGGCTTAGACGATGACTGTACTCTCCTGTGTGGTGGAACGTAAGCCATATTTTCTTCTTTTGCAGTATTATTGCACGACACATAATATTATAGGTTTCAACTTCGAATAGAGAAATATTTTAACTGCAACGCATCAGAGAAAGAAAATTTTTGGCAGCACCGTTTCAGAATAGAGTATATGAGATCAGAATTTACAGGAATTTGAGAAAATCGCAGGAATTGATTCGTTAAGAAGGATTTGAAAACAGCTTTGTGCTCTCACGGTTTTTGGACATCACAGTTTCTGCTCATGCTTTTCTCCCCGCCTCTGCGCAGGATTAGGGTTTGTACTTCAGAGGTGAAAAGCTTATGATGTCCTCGCATGTGTAGCCTAGGGCACGACTGCAAGATGGTTTTTTATGGGCGGATCAGTCGTTCGAGGAGCCTGACCTTTCACTGGACTCTACTAATCCTCCTTACCGGCTGCAGTGGGTCTTTTTGGGAGGGCAATGGAGAGATGTTGGTCCAAAATCCTCAACTTCTTTCGGCTTCTCTTCTCAAGATGCCCATTTAGATCTGCAACCTCAATGGGTGTTTGTTGACAATCGCTGAAAGGACATCACCAATTCCAGAGTAGACATAAATAGTTAGTTTTTACCAGCCGCACTATAGGCGAATAGGGTTAAAGGGAATTAATCAAGGTCTCATAACCCTAAGGGCCCTTTTGGTTGTATTCAACCAAAGTGGAATTGGTGGGGTTCTAGTAACTGGTCTCCCGAAAGGGTGCACAACATATTCGATCAAGTCCTTTCTACTAATCATGACCTTGAAAATCCTATAGGGACATAAATCTTACGGGCCTTGCTCACTTCATGATGGTTGTCCTGACATGTGTGATAAAGAATTTGTTTTTTATATGAACAATGATAACTTATTTGTGGAGGAAAACTTGTGCAATAATAACTCAGATCTGCAGGAGCCTCCACCTAAAAAGGCATCGCATCATTCTGTCAAGGATCCTTCTCATCATGCCATAAACTAGGTATGGGTTAAGATTCCTCATTTTACTATTATCAATTCTCCTGATTTGTGGCGAGGGTTTGATTTATCTGTTAAGAGCATCATTATGCAAATCTGGGGTAAATCTATTACCTTATTGAAACTACAAAATGAGGTAGTAATGAAATTTTCGGATATTCAGTATTTCCAAGTTCTTTCTGTTGACACTTTTATGTTAGTATTTCATTCTGAGGAGGCAAAAAAACAAGTTTTGGCTATACCATTTCATAACCTTAAAAATAATGTTATTCTTACATCTGAATGGAAAAAAAATTATCAACTAGGGAAACCCATTTTTGCTAGGGTTCCAACCTGGTTTACTCTACCTAGTCTTCCCTACGAATTCAACGATTTTCAAATTTTAAGTCAGATTGGGAATTCCATTGGGGAATTTGTCAGAGTGGACCGTTGCATTTTGAACAATAAAATGATAACAAAAGTTTGTGTTTTAATTTATCCACCCTTTGCTACTTCGTCCGTTTGTAAATTTGATTCTCTTTTTGGATTGTGGAGACAATCTATTATTAAGGATCCACTTGGTTTACACAAGGCAGTCATTTCTATTGATACAGACTTGTTCATTATGTTTGAATGCCCCAATTGAGCTTCTATTTCTCCTACTTGTAAGTTGCACAAAGTTGTTTCCCTGCAATCGTCCCCAAGCATTTCACAAGATTCTGCCCGATCGCATGTTCCCTCCTTCTCCTTTGATGTCCCTCCGATTCCTGCTTTTGTGAGTTTGCAGCCTTCAACTCATTTTCCCCACCCTCCTCATAACCCTTCATCCTCCCCTCTTGTCTCCCTTGCCCCAATTTTGGCTGCGACTGATGGATTGTTTTCAAACAAACACTTGATCCCTCACCATACATCTTGCATGAATCCTCCACATCGCACTCCTCACCAATTGTTGTCCATTTATTTCCTCCTTAATCCTCCACTTTCGAGGCCTCTCCTGAGACTGCCCTTCATGCTTCATTCCCGCCACTTGCTCCTGTACCTCCTTCATCCCTTCATCAACCTTCATCTACCTCATATGATCTTCCTATTATCACTAAATCTGGTCTCCCAATTATCACTAATTCCCCTATACAATATGGGTTGTTGGAAGGATCTTTGGATAACCCATTTATTATTATGCCATCTGTTCAAGGGGTTTCACAAATAGAAAATATTACGAAAGAAGCTAATGTTTTCCTTGACGATCAGATTAAAGATTCTATTATTGATGGTTTTGACACTTCTTTATCTTGGTTATCATGCAATGGTGAGATCCCCAAAACTAAAAACCCTTATGAAATGCTCTCTCTAGACGTGGATTCATCCTTATTAGAGGTTTCGGTTACCTTTTCCCCAGCTCTTGATGACGTTATTATACATAACGAGAAGGATCATCAAGCTGCTACATGCCCTATCTTTCAATTTACTTCTTCTAAGTTATCTCCTACTTCTTCTTCCAAACGTAGGGGGAGACCTTCAAAAGATGCTAAGCTGAGAGATGAGATCAATGCAGGGATTCAAGCAACATTAACCTCTCTCACAATTCCTAAAAAAGTCAAGAAGAAAGCTTCACTCAGTCCCCCCACTACGAGGACTGCCAAAGCTAAAAGATGCCTCCAGTCTGAGTATTCTGGAGGATTGTCTTCTGCAATTGCTCATGAAAGGAGGGGAACCGAGTCTTCCCCCTGGAACCTTGAGAATCCTTTCATGGAATGTCAGGGGATTAAATGCCTCTAACAAGCAGTGGCTCATTAGGAGCCAATTGTATAACTCTAAATTTGATCTTGCTCTTCTTCAAGAAGCCAAATTGTATTTTGATTCTGCACCAAAATTGTTTAAATCTTGGAATGTTGGGGATTTCTGGGCTGCCCCCGCTGATGGTGCATATGGAAGTCTTGTGGTTCTTTGGGATCCAATTAAAGTATTTTTTGAACAAATAGTGTTTTGGAAATATTGGATGCTTTCATTAGTTAAGAGTTGTTCCATGAAATTGTCCTTTTGGCTATTTAACATTTATGGTCATTCTTCTACTACAGACAAAAGTAAGCTCTGGACCCTCCTCGGTGACTTATTAAAGGCTCTTCAGGGGGAATTGGTCATTTTGGGTGGAGATTTTAATGTTGTTTTAAATCATGATGAAAAAAGTGGAGGGATTCTTCCTTCTTCTAAGGTTGTGCTAGAGTTTAATCAATTCATACGTTACAATAATTTCTTAGACATCTCTCTTAAGGTGGGCCATAAATTCACATGGAAGAACCGCCGTGTTGATTTCTGCAATATTGCAAAACGGTTGGATCACTTTCTTCTTTCTGATCTATGGCTTCAAACTGAAATAGATTATCATTCTCTTATCTTACTTGTTTCTGGTTCAGACCATTTTCCAATTTCGCTTCATCTATCTGATTCCTCTTCTCCTTGGAAATGTACCTTTAAGGTTGAACCAATGTGGTTTCATGATAAGTCTTTCATCCCTTTATTAAAACACTGGTGGCAAAATTCTCCTTATATGAAGGGTACTCGATTATTTAGATTGGCCAAGAAATTACAGCTTCTCAAACTAAAAATTAAAGAATGGAACATCATTTCCTTTAAAAATATCTTCCAAGAGAAAACAAGATTGCAATCAGAATTATCAATGGTCAATGATTACGTTACTCAAAATGGGATGGTTTCTCAATCTTTTGTCCGGGAGAAAGAACTTCGAAGTGCCTTAGAGGAAGTGCTTCTTCAAGAAGAGATTTATTGGAAACAAAAGTCTCGTGAAACTTGGTTTGCAAATGGTGATAGGAACACAAAATTATTTCATGCATCAACTAAGTTAAGACACCTTCGTAATAAAATCATTCAAATTGATTCTTCTAATGGCTTATTAGAGGATGAGGAAGATATAGTTGGTGAAGGTGTGTCATTTTTCTCACACTTATTGTCTAAAGAACATGTTCATCCTTCTCCTTCCCTTCTAGACACCATCCCTAACTGTGTTTTTGAGACAGATAATTTTATGCTTATGGCTCCCTTCTCTCTACAAGAAATCAGAGATATAGTTTTCTCAATGTCCCCAGATAAAGCCCCAGGTTTAGATGGGCTGCCATGCTTTTCTTCCAAAAATACTGGGACTTTATGGGTAATGATTTATTACTTGCATTAGAGGAGGCCAGAATCCATAAGACTATGTTAAAAGAGCTTAATCATACTTGGATTGCTCTTATCCCTAAGAAAGAAAATCCTGAGACTTTTTTCGACTTTCTCCCTATTTCGCTCTGCAATTCTTTATATAAAATCTTTACTAAAGCTATTACTGTACGGTTATCCAGAATTATTCCTAAAATTATATCATATGAACAAGGGGGTTTTGTCCCTCGTAGCGAAAAATTGGAGGGTGCCATTTTGGCCCATGAAATATTGCATTCCATCCGCCTTCAAAATCAGTCTGCTATGGTCCTTAAGCTAGATATGATGAAAACATACGATCGGGTTGACTGGGACTTTCTTCTATTGGTTCTTACCAAATTGGGTTTCCACGGAAACTGGGTAAAATGGCTCCGGGCTTGCATATTTTCTCCTTCGTTCTCTGTCCTCATTAATGGATCCCTTAGGGGATTTTTCTCATCCTTGAGAGGAATTAGATAGGGGACCCATTTTCTCCCTTCTTATTTGTGTTAATGGCTGAGGGCCTTAATAGGTCAATATGTCATGCCCGATAGGTGGAAAGGCATCTCTCTGAATAATGGGGAAGAATCCTACACACAACCTTTTTGCAGATGATACCATTCTATCTGGTGAAGCTTCCATTATGGAAGCTCGAGTTATTAAACACGTCAATGAAGAGTATTCTATGGCCTCTGGGCAGTTAATCAATCTAGCTAAATCAAAAGTTTTTTTCTGAAATGTTACCCCATTGGTATAGCGATGTCTTCTTAATTTTTGGGGCTTTTCTTTGGGGGAGTTTCCTTGCCGATATCTTGGAGTCCCTTTCTTCTCTAGATCAGAAAACATCATTTCTGGGATAAGATAATTTCTGCAATTTCTCAACGGATTCTCTCCTGGAAGCATAAATGGTTGACCCTGTCTGAAAAGTTACTCATGACTAAATCAGTTTTGAATGTCATTCCCATTTATCTAATGTTGGGGTTAAACATGCCGAAACACTCAATAGAGGAACTTCAATCCATCTTAAGAAATTTCTTATGGGCAAATGATGTATCTAAGAAAAATAAGTTGCCCCTCCTTGCTTGGAGTAAAGTTTGTTCTCCTAAAGATTGTCAAGGTGCAGGTATCGGAGATTTGTCTTTACAAAATAAGGCATTGGGTTCTAAACTGCTTTGGAAGTTGTACCAAAATCTGAATTCCAAATGGGCTAGACTTATGAGACTGAAATATCTTGACTCAGATGACAGGGAAAGGATCTTTACAACATCATTTTTATCTTAGGGTTCTGCCATGTGGAATTTTATGGTCTCTTGTCGGGATCTCATCTTGCCTTCCCTTTCTTGGCTAATTCATGATGGTTCAAAAACACAGTTTTGGGAAGATTTGTGGAATGGTCACGCTCCCTTGACCCGCATCCGGGATTGGCACCCTTTGCAGAATCCCTTAAGCAAATATGGGGCGACCATGTCTCCCATTACTTTGTTATTCGTGATGGCATTGCAGTTTGGAAAGATCTTTCTAGACTAAGTGATTTTTCTCATTTGATAGAAGAACTTCGTACTTTGCTCACCTCTAGGGGTATCCTCTTTTCTCCCCTTGAAGATGAACTCATTTGGCTAGGTTCTCCCTCTGGGCAATATACGGTCAAGGATGTCTATAACTCGTATTTCCCTCGTTAATCATCAGATTCTTGGCCTATGAATCTATTATGGGGCCCTGCTTGCCTTCCCAAGGCAGGTGCCTTTTCTTGGCTGGTCATTCAATACAGGGTCCTCACTAGTGCCAGGCTTGATAGGTTAGGAATTACTGTTGTCTTTCCTTGTACTTTATGTGGATTTTTATGGAAACCTCCGATCACTTATTCCTTCATTGTCCATTTGCTCTTGATTGCTGGTATTGGCTTATTCAATGTCTTAGATGGTCCACGACCATTGGTCCTAACCTTTGTAATCACTCAAAGCCTGACCTTCTTTTCATAAAGCTTCCACATTTGCGCCCCTTTGGAAGATCAACCCCTCTCTAGTCATTTGGAATATCTGGCTTGAAAGGAATGAAATAATTTTTTGAAACAAATTCTTGGGTAGATGTGATCGGTAAAATTGAGAGGGATATATCAGAAGTTATGCTTTCCTATGATTTCATATTGATTAATTCCAAAAAAAATATTTCTAAATAGGATTTCGTCATTCACGACAATTGGCCTTTGTTGCAGACTATTCCGCCTCATAGCTGTCATTCTTCCAACCCTTCTCCTTCCCGCTTAAATGTATCATGGTCAGCTCCCCCACCTGGATTTGTTAAACTTAACTATGATGGTGCCTCTAGGGGAAATCCGAGCATTTCTGGCACTGAGATTGTTTTAAGAGACTTACAGGGCAGTATAATTAGAGCAGCTTGCAAGAAATTACCTCCAGATTCTAATAATGTTGCAGAGTTTGAAGCCCTTCTTCTTGGTCTTTCTCTAGCAGTCTCCATGAACCTTCCTAATCTCATTATCAAGGGTGACTCAATGGTGATTCACGACATCATCTCCTCTAGAAAGACTTCCTCGTGGAAATTAAGATATAGGATAGATTTGGTTCGTAGCAAACTGGAAAACCTTCAAAATTTTGAATTGACTCGTTGCTTTAGAGAAACAAATATGGTTGCAGATTTTTTGGCAACTAAGGCTATTGATGATCGCATTCCATTTCAGGAGGTGGACGAGTGTTTTCTTTCACATTTGACTTAACTATCTCGATTACGCGCAATTACTATTGCTGCTATATTTTTCTCTAGCTCTCATTTGCATGGTTCCACTTTCACTTTTCGCAAATTATGCTCGTTCATGTAATCTAAGCTTGTATATTTTATATTTGAGTTTTACTATACTACTAATTGATCTTGCCAGTTGGCTGTGAAGGAGTATATGCAGGTCTCTGGATTGGTTCGTACATGTTCTTCTTTTCTGGACTTCGAAGGAATGTATTTACTTGTTCTCTTCTATCTCTCTTGGTGGTTCATACTGTGAGATTTGGGGGTGTGATAATTTGTATCTCTTAGATAACCCATGGTTAATCTTCAGGCATGGGTGGCGAATTTATGTGGCCGTTGTTGTAATTGGCATTATGTGCCATGGCCACTTCTGTATCTAGTAGTGTACGTTATCCAGGTT